>CM018690.1:43096396-43258896 GCA_009363875.1 Mikania micrantha
TTTTGATAACGAGACACATCCACACCCTGACTTTTTAGAAGAGCTGTGATCAAACGAACGTGAGGGATATACATTTTCTCCCTCTACTCCCTTGCGTCCCAGATGTTACTCATAATCAAATAACGCAAGGAAATTGGATCTTGTCCAGTCATCAAGCTATGAAGAATAGCAACTTCGGGATGTCTAACATTCCCCAGATCGGATCTCCTCGGAACCATATTCCGACACAAAATCAGCAACATAATTCTAACCGGCATCTTCAAAAATTATCGAGCACCAACCCCCTCGGCGGTCAGCTCATACAGCAAGGCCTGCATTTCAGTAAATTGAGGTTGTTTGCTTACTGCTCGGTACATAACTTCAAACCCGGGGCGACGGTAAGTAATGTCTTTCGAGTCAAATTTAGCTATCTCATTCAGAGTGCGATAGCTCATAGTCACCTTCTTACCACCCACTGTTCCAACAAAGTACTATCGTTGGGGTGGTTCCTGCCCTTAGTGTAAACCAAAGTCGAGACGCACTCTTGCACTGGGTCCAAGTAAATCCCCGTAGTCTCTCCATCATAACAACTTAAAGCTGCTTCCCACCCGATCCACTCGAACATTTGTATAATTCCGAAAGGTGGGAAATCATCAAGGTTAACCAGTTTCTCTATGATAAAAGCATTAGTCCGGCTTTTAAGTACGCAATCTTAGCGTTAAACCACTGAGTCCGGTGTTCTTTTCGAGACTAGATAACCGACCCGTTGTCATACCCCCAAATTCCCACTCATGGTGTTAGTCCACGTGGGTGTGACGTGGCCAGAATCACAGCTCATGGTCATATAGAATAACTCTATATGCGTTTTCAGACACAATGCTTGTCATAAAAGTTAACAAAATAATTGCAGCGAAAATTACATATCATCGTAGTGGAAAAAATATAACTGTAATAAAACATATGCAGCGGAAATGAAATCGTCAGATACAACATTGTTTAGGAATATCATAATAATAAATATTGTTTTTAAAATACAAATTAGATGCATGCAAATATTCCTATGCTCGTCTCTTAGGTGCATCCTAAAATCTATAGCAGCTAGTTACCTGAGAATACAAGTTTAAGAAAAAGTGTTAACACAAAGGTTGGTGAGTTCATAGGTTTTGATATACATATATTGTAAGAAAACATGTGTCATTTTGTTTATCATAATGTTAGTACTGAGCCCTAGGCTCCAAGTGTCAGTGCGTCTCTACCGAACTAGACTTGTTTGTCCTTGTCTCCGCTATGTCTCGTAATTACATAGCAAGTTAGGTCAGAGTTTCACGGGTTATGACCTCCAGTCAAAATTGTGTCCCATGGGGTTAGTCACACCCAAACAGATCCATTCAAACCTACCACGTTGTTCGTACATTAACGATAAGACTTTGTGAGGGCTTGTTACGAGTTCAACACTTAATGTTTGTCTAATCAACCAGCATACACATAAAATGTTTGTACAGTAATATGTTTGACTCGATTCAACTAGTATTCTCCCCCTATTTGAAAACTTTGAAAAGAGTAAAGAGGGGTCGTAAACTCACCTTAGTGAATGATGTGCTAGCACAAGCGTAAGCTCCTGTATCGTCAAGTAGTCGGTCACCGGCTACCTATATCGTATACCATACGTGAGTTTGTGTAAGCGACCGTGCTCGTGTTCGTGTTAGTGCTCAACAACCCTTGGTTGTTCATGTTTGTCCGTGTCGGTCCACATTAACCGTGTTTGCTCATGTTGGTCCACATTGACCGTGTTTGACCAAGTTTGACCGTGTCAAGTCAACGACCCGTTGGTGAATCGTGTGTCGGTTGTGAATCGTGTAACATTCGTGTTAGTGCTCGTCGTGTGCAAAACGCGCAAGTCGCGTCTATGAAAAATATCCAAAATCATTCCAATATTCATGGATCATACATGCATGCATATATAATATCATAAATCCTCATTTTAAACATAAAGACATATATACAACATCTTGGATCGTCATAAATCATTACAATAACACTATAGATCATCATAAATCACAGAAATATCAATAAGCCCAAATTCAAAAGGGTTAAAATTCATGCATGTGGTGGATTAGTGCTTGCATGTGGGTTTTACCCCTTGCATGTGAGTGTAAGAGTGAATAGAGAACATTTTGATCATTGGAACTACCTTCTAATGCTTCTTGATTGCTAAAATGGTGCTTGAGCAGCTTCTAGGACTCCTGGATTGTTGGATTTGACAAGTACAAGAAGGAAGGAGTGGTGTTCAAGCTTAGAAGTCCTTCTCCCTTGTGTTTCTAAGTTTCTCAACTCCAAATGGGGTCTCTAATGGCTTCCAGGGGCTGTTGCAGAGATTTTTGGAAGGAGGGGTCGAGAGTTGGCTTGCAAGTTCAAGAGAAATGATTAGAATGGGTAGAGTAGGCATAATGTTCTTGGTTTTATAAAGATTTGTCGTCTGACATCCATCACGTACCGCCGAGAGAGCCCCAGATGCTCTCTGCGTACCGCGATGGATTTCGGGATTCAAATTCTCCCGAAACTCTTCGCGTACCGCTATGGCCTTCTTTGTGGGCCATCGCGTACCGCAATGGGTCTCTGAAGAGCCCAATAGGCCGATTTTCAATGGTTGGATCCGTTCTTCGTCGTTTTCACACTTACGAACTATCGTTCGGCCTCGTTTGAACTTCCAAGTTCAATGTTTGAGCGTTTCGTGAGGTTTCGAGTGTTTTGTTACACGATGTGCTAAACGTTCACCAACATTCGTGTTTTCTTAGACACGTGTCTGCGTGTTGCGATAATTCACCGAATTGTCGTGTGTTTGTGTCAGTGTTTGTACCGTCATGCCAAGTGTCACACTAAATTAAACTAATTCTAGTGCCACGTGTACAAAATTCATTTAAATAAACATTTAAATAAAATAGAAGCTGACCTGGAATTTATGGGGGTCACACCCGTCTTCCATTCAAGTGTAACAGGCGGTTGTTTGTCTTGACCTCTAACCAGTAGGGGTTGAATAGTAATGGTAAGTGGCTTCTTCTTCCGTCGCTGAACATTAAGCCTGGGTTGTGTAAATCTTGGGTTGTCATGCTGTTGTCGTCTCTCCAATTGTTCTTCTAGAGTTTCATCCTCCCATAGAGGATCTTCCTCATCTTCGCTTTCACTTTCATCCTGCAACCTGGTTTGCTTTTGACTCTTTGATATTCGAGAATCAGCCCGGGACGAACATGCAGGTTGTTTGCCTTTTCTACTTGTTCCTGCGGCTGCCTTGCTTTTACCCATCTGCACATACACAAACAACAACCCCATCAAACAAGACAAGTTAGATTAACACACCCAAACACTGTAAAAAAGTGTGAATCAACTTCCTCCCCACACTTGTTTACTGCCATGGTTACTAGGCTTGTTGCATTTTAATCACAAAAAGTTATGTTCAATCGATTAAGTCACATGACTACCCCATATATATGACCGGAACTTGTCTAAAGCATAGACAACAACAAGCAACTCCTTATCGGTTGTTGTATAATTCAATTGTGCATCCGAGAGGGTCTTTCTTGCATAATAAATAAGAACCGGTTTCTTATCTACCCTCTGACCTAATACAGCCCCAACGGCAAAGTCACTTGCATCGCACATAATTTCAAAAGGTTTTGTACAGTCTGGTAATTGCAAGATTGGGGCTTGTACCAACTGTTCTTTTAAAACCTCAAAAGCGTTCAAACATTCTTTATCAAAATCAAATTGTACGTCTTTTAAAATTAAGTTACATAAAGGTTTTGTTATGACACCGAATCCTTTTATAATTCGGCACTTCATCAGACACAACACGTACATATGGTGAACTAAATTGAGTTTGTACGTGGTATGGATGTGGCGAAGGTTGTGGGTATGAAGTCTTTGGAAGTGGAGCAATGGATATTGGTGGAAATAAGTAACTGTTGAGGTAGTGGTATTAGTGGGTTGTGGGAGTGGTTGAGTGGCTAGAGGTTCACCTGTAGGTACCGGGTCGATTGGTTTCTTAGATGGATCAAATTTTGACTCCATTGCTTTATCAGTTTTTGTAGGTGTAAAGAGTCGATCGGTTCGATGTAGTGCTCGGTTTTGTCTAGCCAATTTCTCTACCTCTGGGTCGAATAACAAAGGTGATGACTTCCCAGAATGTCTAGTATGCATGCAACCTGTGAATCACCTGCACACACGAACAAGAAAAACCCGTGTAAACCCGAACAATACCAAGTAAAGTTAAGCAATTCTTTGCACACGACTCCCTGGAAACAGCGCCAAAATTTGACCGATGTCAAAGGGTCAGTCAAAAATAAAGGTTAATACCCCAATCCCAATTACCTAGTTAGCTAGGGTAAGTCGAGTGTCGAACCACGAAGAATCTTGTGGAAAGTAATTGCTTAATTGGTCACAGTGCAAATAAAGTAACTGACATAAAAGTAAAATCAATAATTTGGTTGTTTGATTAAAGAAGCAATTTTAAAGACAATCAATTAAAAAAATGGTTTGTAAACAATTAATAGAGAAAGGTGGCTCTCCCAAGACTCAGATTAAATCAATTATGTTCAACTGACCAACCTAGACAGTCACATAGACATGACTATAAATTTAGTTCTAAATAGTGATAATTGAGACAAAGTACTCTAATTGTAGAACAATGAGAGCCTATCGATCAAATACCAGTTATGATTCCCAATCAAAAGTTAACTAACTACGATCCTGATTATCAATTTCTCAGAAATTGAAAATCAATTAACCAAATCATTCAAAACCATACAATTTAGAATTTAGAATCAAAATCCAAATGGCAACAATAATCAAATGATTAGATTGCAAGCCTAGAATTGTTAACCAACATTCAAGAACATAAAAATATCTAACCCTAACCCGGGAGAACTCACAAAGGAACTAGCTAGCCACGCATGATGGAGATGAAAGCAATGATCTTGGTTGAAGGATTCATGATGAATTGACCTTGATCTTGATCCCGGTGATAGAGAACGATGATGGTCGACCTTTTTCACTCAAAATTGGCCCAGATCTGCCTTTTGCTATCAACCGTCTATCCCCCTTAAACCTAATCTGATTACCTACTTATCCTAATTTTTTAGTTCACCGTAAGCCTACTGCTTCGCCGTAAGCTTATGGTTCCATCGAGTTCTTTTGACAACCAGGGCTCACCGTAAGCCTATGTTGAAGGCGTAGGCTTATGGTACTGATGTTCTGTTAAGGTAACCATAAGCTTATGATGGAGGCATAGGCTTATGGTACTAATCCGGCTCTCGCGATAAACTGACTTGGCTCTAACTTTCTCTTCCGAGCTCCGTTTCATCTCTAGTTTGAACCGAGATCTTCAGATTATCATTCATTGCCTTCATTTTTCTTCAATTGCTTCGGTTCTTCGTTTTTAACCTGAAATGCAACCGAATCGCATAGTTATCTATCGCAAAGCAATTAAACACATATAACACATCAATATCAGCCCATTAAAACATATTAGATTCATTACATTCACTTCCCATCATGTATGAATGTTTGGATAAGTTTATGATGTAATCAATCTATTCCTTATGTGCATTGATGAATGTCTTTCATAACATAGGTGCATGTTAGATCAATTACTTTGTGTTTTTGATTAGTAAATGAATTGATAGACGTAGTTCATAGGAATGTTGATTAGGTTCTAAATAATCTAAATGTTTAACCAATCTCAAAAGCTGTGAGGTGAGAGGTTGTTGGTTTGTCTTGGGTGTTCGGTTTCTAGTTGTAATCTTTGTGAGAAGATTCTTTGTAGTTAATTAAACATTTCCTTACCTACCAAATCCAAGTTGAGATTCCTTATTATCCCTTGCACATTTGTGTGTTTGAGACTTTCGTTTCCGTGAGGAAAATAGTCTTTAGGATATGTCATTGATGGTTTGGGTAACTTGTGAAAGAAACTCATTAAAACCGGTAGTTTAACAACTTGTAGACATCTTAGTTGACATCTTTAAGAAAGGTGAAGATACTCTAAGTTGTTTGTAAGTTAATAATGCAAGATCCCGGTTTCACGATAGTTCCATAATCAATCTAAAAAGTGTTAAACATGTATAGAGTTCATCCCTAGGTACTCACTTCATCATTGTTACTTCTTGATTCACTTTTTACTATTTAGTCTTAAATCGGTTTTAGGTCATTTAATTGTTTTAGTTTAAATTTAATTATTCAGCAAAACCCCCTTTCAAACAATACTTTTAATTAAATAAACTTGTATAAAAAAATAGTGAACACCACCATTAGGCGCCCCTCACCGACCGGTGCCACGGCCAACATAAGAAAGGTAAATCGCGTGACCCAGGGAAAATTGGATAGTGCCGGGCTTTGAACCCTAGACCTCCATCATGGATTCCCACCTTCTTACCACTAGGCCACCATCGCGGGGTCAAATAAAGTTGTATAGATAAGTCATAGAATCTACTTAATATTTACCGTATAAGTCTGTGGGTTCGATATCTGGACTTGCTTTTTCTTTACTATTTTTGATATGTTCACTTGCTTTTTCTTTACTATTTTTGATATGTTCACTTGCATGTCAGTAGTTTAGTTCTAAAGAGTTTAAAGTATTACTTAGTGCTTAGATTAGTTGTGATTTTTGTTACTTTTAATTGAACTACTTTGTGCACACCACTAGGGCATTGCGAATAATTTTTTTAATCTCGTTAGCAGCTTTATATAGTTTTGAACCTAACGACGACGACTACTTGAACAATATAATTTTAACCATTTGTTGTTGCCAGTGATTAAATCTTCATAAAGCAGTAAAAACTCCTTTAGTTGGTTTATTAAATAAGTTATGTTAATTTTCGAAGTGATATTTGATTAGAATTTTGTAAATCGAAATTTTAATTGCTAATTGGTTTCTAGTTATTGATATGATAGTTATTATTTATATTTAAAGACAGTAAATTGAACTGTAATATAGCGCTAAGTAACAACGCGTAAAGAAAAATATTAATATAGAAACTCTTTCCACACCACATACTCTTAACTAATGTTTTTAGAACCAGACCACCGGACGTATCTCTGGTTCCCGATCGAACCGGATTCAAAAACCGTATAACATAATAAATATATAAAAAATTCCAAAAAAAATTATACAATTATAAACACATTTAAACAAACATAATTAATGTTCAAACAAACATAATCATGTTAAAAAATACAAGGTTTGATTTTAATGTTTAATTTTTTGAATTTTAATTAAAAAAAACTTGAAATACGGTCCGACTAGTGAACCGGTTCCCGGTACGACAGGTGAACCGGCTCAACCGGCCGGTTCCCTTGTGGGCTGTTCAATTGTCATTTTTGGGCCGATAGACCCCGGCTCACGGTTCGGCCGACTGGTCTGCTTCTGAAAACACTATTAGTAACTCTAAAGAGTAAATGATTCATGATTAGTAGAATCATTTTCATTTCATAATGAATTGAAGTTATTCTACTTGTTATTTATTCTTTTGAATTTCTAAAATACACACACGTGTATGTTATGGTAAGTCATATTTTCATTTTAGTTAAAAATTTAAACACTGTTTTTATTTTTACTGTTTGTTAACTCTAAGATATTTTTGTGAGTTTAATTTAGTTACGAAACATAAATGCTAAAGCTACAAATTTTATGTCTATATAAATAAAAAAATGTTTTAACATTTTTCAAGAACATAGAGTTTAAATAGACAATCGTGGTTTATTTTTAGGACCGTAAATCGAATAAACGCCAACAAACTCTTTATTTTTTCATTTGTGTAGCACTGAAATTGTTCACGAACGGTTAATAAACACTAATCAAACGAAAATTTTCGTTGCTAACATTATTAGCTTAGCAGACTAAAATAACAATAACAAGGAAACTATAAAAACAAAAATAATAAGGTTTAAACTTTTATATTAAAATAACAAAATTGATAGAATCACGAAACGTAAAATAACATTTTTACTCTAAATAAAAATGTGTTTTTGGCTGTATCTCTAACATGGCGCAACTGAAAACACTTTACATCACATCATGAATGCAAAGGCAGAAGCCAAATGAGCCTGGTCTGCTAACAATACTTTAAATATCAGCTAGCTATTTGTTTAATATGTTTTTTTCAAAGTTAAATACGTAAAATAAAAATAATTTTCAATAATTAAATCTCTATGGACGTCAAAAAAGTAATAGAAATGATAAAAAGTAGAGAGCAAGGAGAAAGCGATAGAAATATTTAAATAATAATAAATACCTGGCGGACGTTGAATTATTGGTTTGTGATGATGCATAATTAGCAAGAATCCAACTAAACTCGTTAGTCTCACACGAGAGCATGTGAGAGGTCCAACTTAAAAGAATCTTATTTTGGTTATCAATCAATAAATTACTAAAAAAACATTCTGTCCACTCAATCAAGATTATATACCGAAATAATTACCAACTTTTTGTTAATAATGTGATCGCCTTGAAAATTCACACACGACGACAATAACAAAGGGTTTCGGGGTTTATCAATTGAGACATAAGAGTCACGACATAAATATATATTTAAATACCAATGAGGCATTGCCTCAATGGTATCTCAGGATTCTTTCAAATGGGAGGTCTTGGGTTCAAAAGCATCTCGCAACGAAATAGGGGTCTGAGGGTGGTCAGGAGGTTTTCCTCCTGAGGTAGTTGTGGTGCCGCATGGAATGTCCAGGTAACTAGACCTTTGTGACATGGCCTGGAAACAGTAGGCTCACACGATTGAGACCTTCGCCGTTCAGAATATATATATATATATATATATATATATATATATATATATATATTCAATTCTCTTCTCTTTACGTCATTGCTAACCTAAGTTAAATTACATACGTGTATGGAAGTCCAATTTTAATTACTGATGCTATGATGGGTGTCATAGACAAACAATGTACAATCAGGGAACATAACAAAAATTAATAAACTTGGACATGCTGAATTTAGTTACATATATACGAGCTGCAATGTCTAGCACCACAAAATTATATATTAAAACGTTTACTATGAAATAACAAGCTCCTAGATCATAATATATAAAACCAAATTTATCCAATTACATAGGTATGTATAATTGTTTTTATACAGTTTCGAAAGCAATTAAATGGCTCAAGAACAATGAATTATTCAAATACTTCAATATAAACTTAAAGGTTCCAAGAATAATGATGTTTGTATTAAATAAGCAACAAAAACTAACAATAAACGAAAACAAACCTTAAAATTTATACTAAATCTGATCACCTAAAGAAAATGATAAACTAAACATAAATAAACTAAAAAAGATACTTAAAATCTTAAATAGATAAATGCTTAATGTCAAATCGTTAATCTGGGTCTCATTCAAAATCAAATTAAGTTATCAGGTCTCCCACGTCAGTTTTGAGTTGGTTCTTGTATATATAACTTTTCTTTTCCCCCTCTAAATGCCAATTTTTTATCTTTTGTTTTCCCCATTCAAACTAAAATCGTAAAAAACTCAATGTCATTTTCACATACATAGAAATAAAACTTAAAATATCTCCAATGGAGGCTCATAACGTGCCCCTTAATTTCTTCTCAACGTTTTCTCCCTCCTGATTAATGCAATAATTGTCAATATACAGGTGAAGGATAAAGTTGTTAAACAAAATTTTATGTAGATGATTACATTTAACACATAAATTTTCAAGAAGACTACTCACATGTTAGATTATTTAACACATGTAATACATGAGTTTTTGATACAATATTCATTAAATGACAAACAAACGAAATATAAAATAAGTAGTTACAAACTAAACTTTGAAATTAAACACAAAATAGTTTTTATCATTTTTTTCATAGGTGTACCATGCACGTATCATTGCAAACATAGGTTAGTATTAAACAAAAAGTAGTTTTTATCTTAGTTATGATCGAGGACCTCTAGAGGATGCAACAAAAAAGGAAATGAGTTTTCATCAAACATAACATGACCAGATATATGAGCTTTTCGGTGCCGACGTGAACAAACTTTATTTAAGATGAATATGCAACTTTTTGTGTAAACGAGTTAAAATGATTAGAACACACTTTCATCACTAAATTAACCAATTGTGGTCGTGGCCTTGAGATTGTTGATGGTACCGTGTTTGCGCTTTCCAGTGGGTGGTGATACATGTTGGTATTGTTCAGAGGCGGTCGCAAGAATGGTTTGCTTGCAAGGCCGGCCCTTATGAGGGGCGAGGTGGGCGACCGCCCCGGGCCCGACATTTTAAGGGGCCCAAAATTTTAAATTTTTTATATTTTTTTATATAAAAAAAATTTGTATAAGCAATATATAAATAACCATTTAAAAAATTTGTATAAACAATATGATTTAAAGGGTACAAAAAGTAATTTTTTTAAAGTATAAGAAGTTATTTTCATTCTCTTTAAACTAGAGGTGTTTATCAGTTCAGTTAATTGTTTATTCGGTATAGTTTAATTGGTTTTCAATTTCTTTCCTATCCAATAACCGAACCGAATTTAAGAAGTGGTTCAGTTTGGTTTCAGTTGAAAATGAGCAAACCGAATAAACCGATTAAAAACCAAATAAGCCGGTTAAAAATTGAATAAACTGATTTAAGTCGAATAAACTGGTGAAAAACGAATAAACCAAATTTAACCTTATATATTATTAATAAGATAATAAATTTGATTCCGAATTTGGTTAATCGGTTAATCAAACAAACCGAATTCAAAAAAATTTTTGTAACAACAACTGAACCAAAAAAACAGAAATTCATATACGGTTAGGAACCGAATTGAAAACCGAATTTGGTTCGAGTTTTTTCAGTTATAAATATGGTTCGGTTCTGTGCACCTCAATTCTCAAGACCGTCCTTAAAAGGGCCCATTTTTTTCTCGCCCCAGGTCCCGAATTTTTTTTTGATTTTCAGGGCCGGCTCTGTTTGCTTGTGATCATTGCTGATTAGGCTGTAAACGAACCGAACATTTAACGAACAGTTTGTTAACCGTTCGATGGGAAGTTCATTTATGTTCGTTCATTTGTGAACATTCGGTAACATGTTCGTTTACATTCGTTTATGTTCTGTTAAGTTCATTTATTATATTTATCCATAATTAGATATGTTGTATAATTTTAATTTTTAATTTTTAGTTTAATACCATAATATTTAAGTTATTTTTAATTTATATATTTATAAATGATTATCTCCAATACTTAAGATTTAGATTGTTGATTTTTATTGTTTAAATAATATGTGTTCGTTAGCGTTCGTGAACCATTTGCGAACAAGCTAAATTTCTTAATTAATGAACACAAACACGAATTTTTATTCGGTTAGCGTTCGTGAACCCTTCGTGAACAAATTAAAATTTAAACGAACGAACACAAACAAGTGCTCGTTAGATTCGTTTACAGCCCTATAATGCTAATACTTAATATTTCAACTTGCAAGACGTGTGTCAATCACTACAACGAAATTCACCTATAACGACGACATATGTCGTCGCATTAGATCCAAATAATCGTCTCTATAGGTTATAATGATGATTTGTCGTCGCCACTCTGTCCTCCCAATAGTTTAGTCGCTATTGCCAAAACAAATCGTCGCTATTCTCGTAGTCGCAATTGTTTAAGCTATAGCAACAATTTGTCGTCGATATAGATGTCTGCGCCTTTTTATTTTTTACTCTTTTTATTATTTAAAAAATCAAAATTATTTTTGGAAAATATCTATTGCGACGATATGTAGCCGCAATAAAAAATTTATTTTCTTTTTTTATTTTTCCCCCTTTTCTCTCTATTAAAAAGAAATAAAAAAATAAAAAATCTAGGACCTATAACGACGACATTTAGTCACTATAGTGTTTTTTCCAAGACTGTCAATATTTCGGTCAAACCCCGTCTTTTTCGCCATGACTTATAGCGACGACATGTGGTCGCTATAACTTAAAAATTGAGAAAAAGTACTTTTAAGCTATAGCGACGACATGAATAGTAAACGATTATATGAACGATTAAATGCCGTCGCTATAGCCTTTGTCCCTTCAGCCCCATATTCTTGTGGTGAATGAATTAATACACTGAATAGTGAATACAACAACCATATCAAACTCCTTGGAAGGCAGCCTTCATGACCCTTTGTTGTTGTGGAAGACTTTTTGGATTTTAGTCTAGGCATATCATGTTGTGGTGGTGTTGTTGAGGACACCGACTAGTAATTTAAATCATCTCAATGGGTACTATAAATCTAATTCAACACTAGGGCAATATCTGATACGAACTTTAAAATTTCAGAATCATAGATGTGATACCATAAAATAATGACTTGAATGTTATAGAGATAAACTCTATTATATTTATGGATGAAATATACAAAGGATCCCAATTAATTAATTGAAACCTGTCATTATCGTTGATGTAAAATGTTTGCACTTTTGAGACCCATGAAGAGTTGTTCACTTCTCGAAGAGACACAGAGTTGAATATTATGTAAAATGTCAAGTTGTTTGTTGTATTACTTAATTGAATAGATGTAAATACTTATCTTGCTCTATTAGATTCAACTAAATAGTTTATTTAAACTAAAAAAAGCTAAGAAAGATTATTAATTATTTGATTATGAGATCAAATTTAAGAGGATAAATTTAAAATTTTAGAGGCAAAAGTTGTTAGATGTTAATTTAGCCATAACCACTTTCCCCCCATATTTTTCAAACATTCATAACTTTTACATTTTGTTATTCATATTCGTCATTGTGTCATACTTATTTGACATTATGTATTCTGCAACATTATTGTGTCTTAAATTGTTTACGAAAACACAATATAGAGCATAAACACAAAAGACACAATAAATTGTACAAAAGACACAATAAACTAAAAAAACAAATTTTTTTCTATAGTAACATTATATTAATTTTGAAAATAAAAAATGCTCGTTTTTTTTTTTTTAAAAAGATTATTTCATATGTAAAAGTTATGAGTGTTTTAAAAAAGTTGAGGGAAGTTGATAAAATGTCAACAAAAGTAGCTATTTCTAAAATATACTCCAACAACATGACTTAATCATAATCATTGATTAAGGATCAAATGACTTAAGATCCTTCTTATGCTTTTTAGATTAAGAGTCTTATTTAATTTAACCTAACGCTTATCTTGCTTAATTTGTCCTTAAGCATGAAAGTGTGCGTATATAATTGAAGATTTTAAATATAAAATAAGGTTGTGAGTGATTTTTGCTATTGTTTTCGTAACATATTTTTATGAATTTTGTATGATTTTATTTTTTAATAAGAAATTAATATAAATTTCGTGATAAGAGATTTGTTTTTGTTATGTAACTTATGCTTTTGTAAATGATATATAATACCTATTATCGGGAGTATACTGTAATAACCCGCCGCAACGCATGACGGGGAAAAACATAGTTATAGCTATATTTTAACCATCACTCATCATTTTGAAGTCTACAATGCACGAATTACAATGTAGAAATTAAATATTTTTGAGATTTTTATTATGAACTAGGTTTAAAAGTTATATATTACGCAGATTAAATAAATAAATTTTAACATTATTTATTTTAAATATCATGTAAATTTAAAGATGTATTATAAAAATATAAAATAGATGACTCCCTATATATATATATATATATGTTTTGTATTATGTGAAAATCTGATATTAGAGAGAAAACCCTTAAACCCTATGTGGACCCTCTATTTAGAATGTTTAAAATAAAAATGTGACTCATATTAAACCACATTAAAATTGATTTTTTGTTCAAACATTAATTTTTATTATTTAACTTCAATGTAGACCACATATTTATTTTTAAGATTTTAAATGGATGACCTAAATTGATTTTTATGGCTTCCCTTTAAAATCGAGTTTTTCACATGATACAACCACTAATTATATATAGCGAAACTACTTCACTTTATTTATTAGTTTGATAGCTAGACTTGTCAAATCTCAATCAATGACGAAAAACATCACGATATATTTTGCAATTGTTAAAAGTATATAGTGTTACTTTAAAGTTTAAATATACATCCTAGTGTGGGGTATGACAAACACGTGTGTGTATATACAAGTTTGGAATATCTATGGTAACACTTTTAAGTTTTGTAGTTAGAAAACATGTTTAATATCTCTTAAATAAAATACTTCATTTTATGATTCTTTGAACTTTTATTAATTAATTGCAAGAGTCTAACCATGTGTGTTTTATGTTTAGAAAAAAACTAATCATAAAAGAAATAATAACTACATGCATTGTTTATATAGGTAGGGAACCATTATCACTTTTTGTTAAAATGAAACAAATCGATCTTTATGAAATTGTTAGTTGAATGTTATAACTATTGACAATAATTAATATTACCTTAGATTGGGATAAAAAAAGCATCAAGATCGAGATCAAAGCTAATTATTGTTTGATCAATAGTTAGGGGTTCTCTTCTTGAATCCCACTTGGGAATGTCCCCTTGAAACTCACGAGACACGAGGCACTATGCATGGTGCTTCACTCCCCTAAATCATCGTCCTAGTTTTGAAAACCGGACCGGAACGGGCGGTCGGACCGGTCGAACCGGGAACTGGTGGGTGAACCGATTCGGTTAGGGGTTCTGGGCCGTTTTGAGTGAACTGGCCGCTCGACCGGGTGAACCGGTGGTTGAAACGGTTTTTTTATAATTTTTTACTTTTTTTTATTATATATATATATATATATATATATATTTATAAAATGTTTATAAAATCATCCGGTTCTTAAATCTAATCTGACCGGTTAGACCTCTGACTAGTAAGGAGACCGGTTTGACGTCCGGTCCGGTTCTGAAAACATTGCCACAAACAACAGAATTTCTCTCGAACTTTCTAAGCAAACGAACGCCTTTCAACTATCTTGTTTCAGCTACATTTCTTGTGCATGGTTAATTCTAATATGTGCATGGTTAATTCTAATATTGGCATATATGATTCTGTGACATTTTTGTAACTTGAGCAATTCCTGACGTTATTAATGAGAAATTCGAGAGGTGTCTTTATGAATATACACATACACATAGACATACACATATACATATACATATACATATACATATACATATACATATACATATACATATACATATACATATACATATATATATATATATATATGAAAAAAGATATGTATGCACAAATATATATACTTATATAATACTTAATAATAACAACAACAACAATAACAAATTCAAAGTTTTAGAAGTTTATAAAATAAGTTTAATACAATAATAATACTAACAAAATTTGAGAAACTATTATCCCTTTCTATTATTATAAAATTTTTATGATCTCATGTTACAACATTATTAAAAAGATGTTTATAAGAACTTAGGGGCAAAAATTGACAATTCACAAACTAAAATTTGCTACACATAAACTACAGGGACTAGAACTGTAAATCCCTTAAAGTTATTCTCTCCTTCACACGTTTGCACCATGGTTATCCCCATACCCGTTTCTTGACCCAATCTGACCTACAGCTCAAATTTATGGATAAAATTAATCAAGTTTGAGTTTTTATCAACAAACGAATATCAAGGGATCGATACCAATCCCTAATTCGTCGTTTAGAAGTCAAATTCATCCGAAAATCTAGCCTAATCAACCGTAATCGACTGGGGATTTCAAACACAATTTAAACGGGTATAATAATAGAATTAAAGCTACCCATTCGTGCCTTTACCCTCTACGAACCTCTCTGTGCACGCGAAATCAACACACAAACACCATATCGCAAATCAAGGAGTTCTATGTCTCAGCGCACGCTTTCAGAACCATTAGTCAAAATCCGCTCAATCGTATATTAAGGTAAGTGTTCTAGACATAGATCGACTCATTTTAGAGGATAAACAAAAGCCTCATAATGGTTTAACCAATCGGAAATCAAGTTAAACGAATCTGATCGAGGAAGGTGTTAGGGTTTATGTGTTAATTTGATCTGGGATAAAACTCAAGTCATTTGATAAGACAACTTAAATTATTCTCATTCAAGGCCCTTAGACCAGTTGGTTGTTTCTTGGGGGGTTCCAAAGGAATGGTCACGGGTTCGAGCCTCCTGCATGGGGTTTGAACAATTTTTTTAGTTTTTGGGCTATAACTTTTAATATAGAATTTATTTTTATATTATGATTTCAGCAAAAATTTTCTAAACTTAAAATTTTGCTATTTGGATATATATATTATTAAGTTTTAATACACACACACAATTAAGGGTTATTTTTAATAATTATTTTAAATCTATAAAAAATATTGATATTAAAATTAATTTAAAATTATTTTATTCAATGCATAATATATATATATATATATATTATCAAAGATATTTAAATTTTATAATAACATTAAATAGGGTTTTATTTAAAACTAGGAAAATTTTATTTGTACATTTAAATATTTATGTAAAAGTTGAATTAAAGAATGTGTTTGTTACTTTGAAAATCAATTGCAATCAACTAAAATGGTTTTAAACAATAATGAAAACGGTGATTCCTCCGGGATTTGGATTCAAAGATAGATATTTAATTTAGTTTTCAATTGGGAATTCATAGACATGAACGTGTGAATTATTCGATTGTGACGCGAAAGAACCATGTACTTCGATTGTAAAACAATGGAAGATTATCACATGAACATCAATTGTAGTTTGTCAAACCAAAACACAACTCAATATATCCTAATTACTAGAAATCTCAGGAATTGAAAAACAATGATTAAGGTTTAATTAAAATCCAATCCTTTACAATCAAATAATAAAACAACTAGCAAAAAAGCATCGAATGCTTAGATTGCATGTCCCAAACAAAAGAGAAAACTAAATCAAATAATCTATCTACAAGAATCCTCCACCCGGAGAAAACCACGAAGAAATTAGCCGTTCATGACACCGAATTGATCTTCAAAACTTGATTGGATATTCATCATGGATGATTATGGAGTGATTGAATGGATTGGAATGGTGGAAGATCTTCAATTTTCACTTCTAAGATGGTCCAAGTCGTCCTAAGTCGAATGGAATGAGTTAGGATCCCCAAAAACCCTAATTTTTGAGGTTTAAATACGTGCAGAATTCACGACCGGCGTACGCTACGCCCAAGCCGTAGGTTACGCCAGACAAGTTCTGTCAAAACATACTCCAGCCGCCGTAGGTTATGCCGGCTAGACCCCCAAAAACTTGTTTTCTTCATAACTTTTGCGTTTCATGTCCGTTTTGCTTCCCGTAAACGCCTAAATCCTTGTCTTCCAATTCTCTATCATAAAAGCTCAAAATTAATTCATTCCTAATCATCTTTTATCTTTCAAAAATTCTTCCAATCCGTGCGTTTAACCTACAAAACAACCAAATCGCATAGTTATCTAATTTCAACCAATTACGCACTCAAATATGTATAAATTTAAACATTAAACACACATAATCATCATCCCAAACCCCATACATCACATCTTGTGACACCCCGTAAATTCCAGTTCAAATTTTCTTTTAATTAAATATTAATTTAATTGATAATTGCATAGGTGGCACTAGAATTAGTTTAATTTAGTGCGACACGTGGCACTAGAATTAGTTTAATTTAGTCTGACACGTGGCATAACGGTACAAACACTGGCGCAAACAAGATAATTCGATGAATCATCGCAACACGCACGCATGTGTCTAAGAAAATGCGAACGTTGGTGAACGTTTAACAATTCGTGTAACTGAACACCAGAAACACCACAAAATGCTCAAACATTGAACTAGATAGTTCAAACAATGCCAAACAATGTTCTATGATCGTGAAAACGTCGAAAAACGAGCCAAACCATCGAAACTGGTCGAAATTGGGCTCAACCGGGACCTTCGCGGCACGCTAAGGACCCCGGAGAGAGCCTTGGCGATACGCGAAGGATGGGCGGGGGATTTGAATCCTGAAATTCATTACGTTACGCCTAGCCCTTTTGGGACCCCCTTGGTGGTACACGACGACACCCAGACGCCAAATCTTTATAAAACCAAGACAAATCATTTCTATCCTACCTCCACACACTCTCTCCGAAGTCTAGCCATCATAATTCGACATTATCTGCTTCAGAGCTTCTGTTACACTCCATCATCTTGATGAACCTATTGGAAGGCACCACACAGAAGATTCAAGGGTTGTGGAGGCTTTTATCTCTGCATCTTGGAGCATTTGAAGGTAACCCCATGTTCATTTGACACCTTCAACACTCACAAACCCACATGCAAGTCTTGAAACCCACATGCACACACCCTAGCATCACATGCACGAAATTTTGATGATTAAAATCTGGGTTTGACAATCTTGCTACTAATAATGATGATCTAGAATGATCTAATGGTGTATTTTGATGATCCATGATGTTGTAGGTGTGTCATAATACTTAATTTGTACATAGATGTTGAAATGATCATTTTTATTGGCATGCATGTATGATCTAAAGTATTTTAGATGATTATAAATGAGGATGAATGATTGTTGATGATATTCAAGTACATTTGCAAGGTTCAATATGATTTAGATGGTCAAAAATGGGTTATTTGAAGTTCTTGCTATATATAGTAACTTTTGTAACTCAAATCTTGCTAGATGATGATTAATGTGGAATGAACATGTTTAGAAGATGATTTGAGATATAACATGGAGATATTTGCGTAAGTTATGGGTTAAAAATGTTAAAATGATCGTTTGTTGAATATTTGGGCATAGTTGCTATTTTTAGTAACTTTATTTTTGTAAAACTATGCTAAACAATTACGCACTCAAATATGTATAAATTTAAACATTAAACACACATAATCATCATCCCAAACCCCATACATCACATCTTGTGACACCCCGTAAATTCCAGTTCAGATTTTCTTTTAATTAAATATTAATTTAATTGATAATTGCATAGGTGGCACTAGAATTAGTTTAATTTAGTGTGACACGTGGCACTAGAATTAGTTTAATTTAGTGTGACACGTGGCATAACGGTACAAACACTGGCGCAAACAAGATAATTCGATGAATCATCGCAACACGCACGCATGTGTCTAAGAAAATGCGAACGTTGGTGAACGTTTAACAATTCATGTAACTGAACACCAGAAACACCACAAAATGCTCAAACATTGAACTAGATAGTTCAAACAATGCCAAACAATGTTCTATGATCGTGAAAAAACGTCGAAAAACGAGCCAAACCATCGAAACTTGTCGAAATTGGGCTCAACCGGGACCTTCGCGGTACGCTAAGGACCCCGGAGAGAGCCTTGGCGATACGCGAAGGATGGGCGGGGGATTTGAATCCTGAAATTCATTACGGTACGCCAAGCCCTTTTGGGACCCCCTTGGCGGTACACGACAACACCCAGACGCCAAATCTTTATAAAACCAAGACAAATCATTTCTATCCTACCTCCACACACTCTCTCCGAAGTCTAGCCATCATAATTCGACATTATCTGCTCCAGAGCTTCTGTTACACTCCATCATCTTCACTGGAAACCATTGTTGAGAGGTTTGAAGCTTGAAGGTCTTGAAGGAAGTTCTCTAGGATACCATCCACCACCACCATCTTGATGAACCTATTGGAAGGCACCAAACAGAAGATTCAAGGGTTGTGGAGGCTTCTATCTCTGCATCTTGGAGCATTTGAAGGTAACCCCATGTTCATTTGACACCTTCAACACTCACAAACCCACATGCAAGTCTTGAAACCCACATGCACACACCCTAGCATCACATGCACGAAATTTTGATGATTAAAATCTGGGTTTGACGATCTTGCTACTAATAATGATGATCAAGAATGATCTAATGGTGTATTTTGATGATCCATGATGTTGTAGGTGTGTCATAATACTTAATTTGTACATAGATGTTGAAATGATCATTTTTATTGGCATGCATGTATGATCTAAAGTATTTTAGATGATTATAAATGAGGATGAATGATTGTTGATGATATTCAAGTACATTTGCAAGGTTCAATATGATTTAGATGGTCAAAAATGGGTTATTTGAAGTTCTTGCTATATATAGTAACTTTTGTAACTCAAATCTTGCTAGATGATGATTAATGTGGAATGAACATGTTTAGAAGATGATTTGAGATATAACATGGAGATATTTGCGTAAGTTATGGGTTAAAAATGTTAAAATGATCGTTTGTTGAATATTTGGGCATAGTTGCTATTTTTAGTAACTTTATTTTTGTAAAACTATGCTAAACAATGATTTTGGGGGAAATGGTCACTTAAAATGATGAGATATTGTTAACAAGGAAATTATTAACAAGTTTCATGGATTAGTTTGGTTCGAATGATGTTTTAACTAAAACTTATTAATTTTAGAAACTTTATTACATGAATTCATGAACTAGGAATGAAAGACATGATTTGTACATGCTGCTAGATATAGAAATTTTCTAATTTAGGAAACTTTAACGACTAAAAACGGACTATGTGTTAAATGATCGCATGTAACAACGTGCTATGTGGTAACATGATCACGTAGGATTAATGAGCATGTTAGAACCATTAAAACGATGTGTGTTGTGAACTTTCTGAAAATGGAAACTTACTATAAATAGTAAGTTGTCCATAGACGCGATTATTGTATTTTACTCACTATGAGCACGATCACGAATGTTACACGAGTTATAACCGACACACGGTTTACCAACGGGTCGTTTACTTGACACGGTCAAACACGGTCAAGTATGGACCGACATGGACAAACATAACAACCTTGGGTTGTTGAGCACGAACACGAACACGCACACAAACTTATAAGTCCTATGTGATATAGGTAACCCGTATACGATTCGCAGGAAAGTTTAGGAGCTTACGCATATATACTCAGGTGAGTTCACGGCTCCCTTTTCTCTTAACTGTTTACAAACTCAAATCGGGGGGAGAAATACATGCAAACACTTTTGGATAAACGTTTTTAAGAAACACTTTGTAAAAGCCATTTGTCAAACACATTGACGAAATGTCGTTCAAACATCTGACAAACAGTTTTGACCAACATTTGGGTCACGAACTGGACAAACATTTTGACTAAACAACTGGGTCAACAAGCTGGGCAAACACTCTCGACCAACATACGGGTCAACACAACTGGGCAAACATTATGACAAACATATTTTTACGTATTACTATTATATGTTGTACAAACATTTGAGTGTGACAATATCGTAAGCAAAGTCCTCACACAGTCATACCGTTAGTTACTTGTAAGCAAGGTGTTATCAAATAATACTATGGATCTGACAAGCCCCGCTCGGCACCAACTGTGACTGGAGGTCACGACGGGCGCGATATCAACCTATGCCATTGTTTATACGATAGACATGGCGGAGGCAAGAGCAAACAATCTAGTTTCGGTAGTGGCGCAACACTTACACTCGAGGTCTTGGACCTGACAAACTTTTAGCATTTCAGTATACATCCGAATCAGACATTTCAGGTGTCACACCCCCAAATTTCAACTAACGGAATCATACCGTTTAGGGCGTGACAAACCAGGATCTCAGTCATTAGACACAGCGAAAGACCTCTATATGATTTTCAAACATAAATTTGGTCTAAACTGTAATATCAAAGTTTCAAAGTTTGCGGAAGCGTTTTAAAACAAATAACAAAAAGTAACGGTTTGTAAAACGTAAATTACAAGTTCAAAGTCTAAAATAATCAAATTTAAAACACATGAATTAAAATGTATGCATGAGACTCCACATCCTAGTCCATGCGTGTCCTTACTTGTGCCTTAGTGTCATGAGAAAACATGTAAATCAAGTCAACATAGAGTTTGGTGCATACACAGGTTTGAATAATCATAAATGTTTGAAACAACTGTTTGGAATAAACTATTTGCGGATAACATAATCACACATGCATAGTCATGATAGCTAGTCATTTGTACTATTTACATAAGCGGTCGACACCGAAGCTGACTGTTAGAATGTAATTTGCCTTTCCACTATTGTCTAGACAAACAATAGTAATGTTTGAATTGGCTAGTTAAACACTTACGTAGACCTACAATCTACCAAGTGAGGTTTGTCAAACCCAATAGATCTATTTCCAACTACCACGCTTTGCACTACGGCAAACTAAATGGTTCGATATGTAGGGACTTGTAATGCTATGTTCGCACTTATCGTACATAGCTATATGCAAGTGATATTTATCTAAAATGTTTGTTTGCACATGTTTTCTCCCCCAAAACAGTTCAAATAATAAAAGGGGTCGTGTACGCACCTTAGATAGCAAATAGAATGATCAACTGTTCGTGAATTTCGCGTAGACAATCTTCTACGAAGAATCTGTGTCATTACAATAACGTCGCGTTATTCGTAATGTTAAATCGTGTTTGCAGTCACATACGTGTCAACACACGTATGTTAGAATGTTTGAAACGTACATACAAAAGTATGTATTGTTTTACGTTCTTTTGTTTAAATAGTTCAAATATATCTGATTTCGTTAAACACGCGTAATTATACGCGACGATAATTTCATTGTCAAAATATATATTTTATAATTTCATGACGTTCGGAATTCCATTTCGGTTCAAACGCATTTTGAACGGGTCGAATAGGAGTTAAAACGAGCAAGTTATGACCAAAATACCAAAAATGTTTTTAATATCAAAAACCGGTGAGGCATAGGGTCGAACCCATGACTCCCAAGATCAACACACACTGTTTACCATCTCATCTGTTCAGATTTTGTTAACAGGGTGCTTTTTAAATGATTTTAACCAACCAAGGATCAGTTCCCCTTTGTTTTCTTAAACCGAAACCAAAAGCTACCTAATTGGACCCCGAATCGAATCCGCTCGATCCTAAACCCATAGGGGTTTTGTTTCTGGTTTCTAACCGAGTTCCAGAATGAATTTAATTTGATTACTTTTGATCAAACCACTTGTTTTTATGAACCTGCAATGGTTTGAACCTAATCCCATCATTTTATGATCCAATTTTTCTAAATTCGTTTATGTTGAACTGTAAAACCATAGAGTCTTCATTACACAATGAATTTCGAATCTGTTAGCATGGTTTAATTTGGTTTTTAACCTCACTTGAATCGAAACCCCCAAACCATTTCGTATCAAGAACCCTAGAACTTAAACTCCTTCGACTCATTAAAATTAGATAAAATCATCATAGGTTTTTTATTAAAGACTCATTTCGAAACATTATGTGTAGTTTAATTTGATTATGAAATCCATTTGTGTTGAAAGCCCCATTTCGTTTTTCTTTAAGAACCCTAAAACTAGTTCTCATTCAATTTGTTATAATCATATGAAATCATCATAGGGTTTTTGTTTAGAATGATGTTGCGAAACTGTGGGTGTGATTTGATTTGATTTCTAAACTCCTTTGCTCGAAGACCCCCAAATCGTTTTTGATATAAACCCTAGAATATGAAATCCCCTAATTCAATGTTGTCTGATCAAACTAACTTAGGGATTTCACTAAAATGATGTTTTTGAAACTCTCTGCATAGTTTAATTTGATTATAGAATTCATTTTGTTGAAAATCCCCAATTCATTTCATATCAAGAACCCTAGAAATCGAATTCATATGATTCGATGTTAAAAGCCAAAATTGACATAGGGTTACTCTAAATCGTCACGTTTAGGTTTTGTGGAAGATTTTTACCTTATTTGATGTCGATTCGGTTTAGTTCGATTACCGGGTTGATGTTCGGCCACTCCCTGATCGAATTCTTCTGCTCGAGCTTCTAGGAATCGAATTGTTGAGTGCAATAGTCTCTAAGTGTAACGATCGGTTTTAACGGTTACGTGTGTTAATAAATAAACTTTTTATATTTTAAATTATGTTGTGATAATAATATAATAACATTTGGAGTATTATAGTTAACTACTAACTAACTTGATTGGGTTGGTTAAAGAAGTTAACTAGTTTAAAGCGTGAGGGACCAAAGTTGCCATATACGCAAAGTTGAATTTAAAGGGGAATATGACCATTGACTTGGTCAAAATTCAGAAAACTTTTGTATGTGTGTGTGTTTTACGTGAGAAGGAACCAGAGAAAAAGGGAGAAAGAACTTCAAACCTAGCTTCCCAAATGTGACATCCAGTACCTGATCGTCCGGCAAGTCGGTACGGTATGTGTACTTTCACATTTAATTGTGTGTAAATACATTATATGAACAGTGTTTGAGATAACAGAATTCAAAATACAAGAAACAATGTGTTTGAGTGGGTGACGATTCACACAAACATATCTGTGAGTTTAACAATCTGAAACAATGACTGAAAAGTAGAAAACAAAAGTCAGAAAGCCAAACCAACGTCGTGTTTGTTCGGGTGACGATTCGAACGAATACGCGCGAAGGTGATGCGTTCTGACGAAACAAAAACGAGAAACGATACGAACGAAAATAATTTAAGAAAATATAATATTTTATGTTTTACAATTTTGAAACTCATCAAAAAGTAAGCAAGAAACTCTTTTTATTTAAAACACATAAAAATTACGCGTCGCGTTCCGGAAACGCAACGGAGACGAAAAACGAGCAACCGAAACGAACCCGAACTCACTCGGGGTATAAATACCCTTAATGAGTTCATTTCTTTCATTTCACTCATCATCCTCTCTCTCTAAAAACCCATTTCCAACCATCACTCTCTCTCTAAAATTTTGAACTTCAAAACCCCATAACTCACTCATTTCTCCACGAAATTGAGTGGTTCTTGAGCCTAAACGAAGGTATTGACCTCCTCTACAAGGAAGTACACACGATCTGTAGGTTTATCCAGCCGAATCCGAGGTAATGAAGCTTGAATGTTCGAAATATTAGGGTTTGTTGCACCTTGTTCGACTCAACCAACCCTACCCGATGCTACACTACTTCCTTCGAACCCCAACACACTCGAGAACGTATCTGCACTTAACACCACTATGGGTAGACCTTTGCAACCGATTTGAAGCTCGATGATGGTGCTAAACAGTTGCAGGTTCGCAAGGGAGGAGCTGGCCGAACCCATGCTGGACCAGTTTGTAAGCGGCCGAACCTATTTCCCTTAGCCGAACCTTCTTGCTGCTACGGACCATCATCATGAACCTCACATCGTGCATGGCGAACCTGTGTGGCAAACTCACGAAGGGCCAAACCTGTCTTGGCCGAAACCTTGAACTCTAGCCGAACCTTGCTGCTGATCATCCCATCACACACGAACCTTCAAGTCCTGGACCTAACATGCTACGAACCTTCTTCTGCCGAACCCTAGATAGTCACGAACCTATACCCAGCTGAAGCGTATGCCCATGCCACGAACCTTTCCCTAAGCAAACACCTGCGAACCTGTTGGCTAGGCGAACCCTAGCATGGGAACGAACCTTCCTTGCCACGAACCATGGGTGAACACAGAACCTACATGGGAGAACCTGTGGCTTCCAGTTAAACGAACCATTTAGCTGAATGTTGTAGCCGAACCTTCATTCAAGCGAACCTTAAGGTTCGCCGAACTCAGGGCTATGGGCTGTTGATGACCGAACCTTCACCCAAAATACATCCAAGGTTCGCTGGAAGTTAGAACCATTCCCTTTGACCGGTTTAAGTCCGACTTATTAGCCATGTTGATCCATTTAACCCAACATCAGCCTTCGCCCATGACCTTGTTTCAGGCCCAATCGGTTCAAGCCCAATAGTCGACCCATTTACACACATAACACATCCGGCCCAATTACTTTGCCCAATCCCAATTATTCGGCCCACGTCATCATTATTAGAACAAAACACTTGGAACTAACAAGAAAGACTTATGCATAGATTTATACACTAAATATAAATTTACTACAAAGGTAGCAAGTCATGATCATAATGAAATTCAAAAGGCTAAACATGTTATTCTTAAAGGATGTTAGTTTTCAACCTAAAACCTAAGTTTATACTTAGGACCTTTAATAACATGACATTAAATCAAGTTGAACCTCAAATCAATAAGCGAGTGTTTTAGATGTTAACCTAATTAGGATAAGTGTTTCTAAATTCAATAACAAGTATACAGGGCTGAATAAAGACCGAGACTCACAAGTGTTAGCCAACTCTAGGGCTAACAGGTACACGCACACAAACTCGGGTAACTTATACTCATAGGATTACATACAATGTGAAATCAATACAAGATCGTGAATACACAACAAGTACAATCAAGAGCGCGTGCACTTCTTATTTAAGCTAAGTCAACCACTTCAACCACAAGGTGAGTTCATATGCCCCTTTTCTAATCATTAACTGATTTTAAACTCTCGGGGCTGAGAAACATGCTTAACTTTTATTTACTTAAAAGTTTTATGTTTAACATACTGCTTATGCTTTGATTTAGATAATATTGCTTGACTTATTATTGTTTATCATTGTATGTATGCTTGTATGATCATGATATGACAGAAACAACTAAGATGAATATGATAATATAACTTCATAAATCATCAACACAATAGAATAATATAGTTGTAAGATTTTATCTTATAACATTAAATTATTCTTACTAGAACAAACATTGAGATTATCACAGGTGAACAAGATGACAAGAACAAAAACAAACAGTATCCACCACCTGAGTCAACTAAGTGTTGTAAGAATGGTTCCTACAACACGGTAGTGGCAACATGGTGACTATATGGAACAACTAGAATGATAAACATGATAACATACCTTCATGATAACAACATCATTCACACAACAACTAATATTGTTTAATAAGATTAGATCTTGTATAACTTAGATGCTTTCAGCAGTTATCCGCTCCGCGCTTGGCTACCCAGCGTTTACCGTGGGCACGATAACTGGTACACCAGAGGTGCGTCTGTGACAACTAGTACCAGACCGGCCGGCAAGCCCGTACGGTACGTGTACTAGAAACGGTAACTATGTGTACATATACGATTGTAAACAGTGTTGGTATTAACAGATTCCCAAATACAAGAAATCGTTGTAAGTATTTTTTTGGTGAAAACTTAGATACAATAAGTACAACGTACATTAGAAACATTAGTTGTGTGTATTTGAGTGAAAACTTAGGTACAGTTAACACAACAGTTCATGAGAAACAACAGTGTGCAAGTGATTAACAAAAACAAATCGGTTGCGATTTGATATCCATAGATGATAGGAATCAGATGGCCGACAATTCAATGTGAAAACTATGTGAAAACAGGATGTTAGTTGAGTCCGACAGTGAGGAAATACAAGTTAAAACAATAACACAGTGTCGTTTCAGAATAACGAACTGACAGTGTGTTTGCGTGGGTGACGATTCACACAAACATATCTGTGAGTTTAACGTTCTGAAATGATAACTGAAAAGTAGAAAACAAAATTCGGAAAGCAAAACCATCGTCGTGTTCGTTCGAATGACGATTCGAACGAACACGCGCGATGGTGACGTGATTCGACGAAACGAAACGAAACACGACACGAAATGATAATAAATTTAATAAAATAAAATATTTAGCATTTTACAATTTTGAAACTCATCAAATAATTAAAAATAACTTTCTTTTATTTATTACAATAAATTACGCGTAATTTTCCGGATACGCGACGAAATTACGAACCGAGCAACCGAAATGAACCCGAACACCACAAGGGGTATAAAAACCCTAAATGACCTCATTAAATCATTTTTATCATCTTCAACCTCTTTCTCTCTCTCATTTCCGGCTACAACACCCATAACCACCAAACCACCTTCAAAACCTTGTAACTTGCTCGTTTCTTATCCGATTTGGACGATTCTTGCGCCCACGCGTAGCTCTTGAAGCCCTCTACTTGAAAGTACAACGGATATTAAGAGTTCATCAGTAAAAAATCGAGGTATGCACAAGACAAAACCACGAAAATAGGGTTTTCTAAAACCCTTAGGTGATACACACCACCAATCGGCCAACCACTCTACTTCTGGAAATCACACGACCGAGAAAACATCTAGGGTTCATCGCCAAGATCATGGGAACGGTTTGTGGTTGATGAGCTGACCGGAGGTGATGAAGAAGACTCAAGTTCGTAGAGTTCTACCTGGTGCCGAACCTGGATGACATGTGCCGAACCCACCTGGTGCCACCGAACCTTTGGACACCCACGAGCCATGGAGCGAACCACCATCGGTCGGCGAACCTATCTTGGAACCGAACTATCATCATCACCAGCCGAACCCTCACATGCCGAACCCTAGAGTGTTAGACGAACCCTGCTTGACTGCCGAGCCCTCAGCCGAATCCTTCACCGGCGAACCCTAGGATGCTCCCTCAACGAACCTTTCTGTGTATGCTGATGTCACCACTGCCGAACCTTAGATTCGTGATCCACATCTGACGAACCTTGTGGTTGTGGAACTTGTACATCACAGCGAACCTTAGCCACATGCCAACACCGAACCATTTTGATAATTCACGATCCTTGACTGAACAAACTATAGGTTCGCTGGGGGGGGATGAGATCTTACTGTGTTCGACTTGATTAAAAATATATCACCGATGTGGACCATCTTTTGTCACTCACAGATTGTATCAATTTTGTTCAGCCAACATAAAGCCTATGTTATCCATTCGGTAGGCCACACCCTCGGCCCAAACTCAACCGAAAGGCCGCATGTTGTTCGGCCCAAGCTGCCCTACCCGGCCCACTGTGGGCAGTCCACATTTTGTAACCGGCCCAAATACACACAAGGCCCAGTAATAATCCTTTCGGCCCAATCAGAAAGCAGCAGGCCCAATAGCGGTTTTCTAGGCCCAACATCCTAATTATTTCAGCCCTATGGTCCATGACATTTAATCCGGCCCACACCCAAAACCATGTCTTATTCGACCCGTAACTCAATTCGACTCAATAACAATCGACTCACATAAAAAAAAAAGGAATAGTGTTTTACTATAAAGGTGACAAGAATTGTGTTGGATCATAAAACATAACATATGACATTTCAAAGGTGTTAGAAAATAATTTTAAGTTTTATACTTAGAATACTCATGTTATGATAATAATTCAAGTAACGAATACATTAATAAACAAAAGGAGTGCTAAATTAAAACAAGTGGGTTGAGTGCTATTGAGTTGAATTACAAGCTAGTTGGGTCAAATAACAAAGACTGAGACCGAGACGCACGGGTGTTAACCAACTTTAGGGTTAACACATACACTCACACCAATTACAATAATTTGATACTTAAGAGCGCGTGAAAACTACCACAAGATCAATAAAAGAGCGCGTGCAATCTTTCACTTAAGCTAAGTCAACCCTACTACAACAAGGTGAGTTCATATGCCCCTTTTTCTCTAATCTTTACTGATTTTAAACTCTCGAGGCTGGGAAGCATGCTTTACTTTTATTTATTTAAAAGTTTTGCTTACATATTGTTAATACTTTGATTAAATGATATTAAATTGCTTATTATCATGTATCATTGTATGCTTGCTTGTATGATTACATTATGACAGGGAAAAATAAGATGATGATGATATTATAATATCATAACTCATCAATACAATAGAATAACATAATTGTATGATTATCTCTTACAACACTTAGTTATTCTTACAAGAATTAGCATAGAAACAATTATAAGGATCATTGATGACAAGAACAAGACATAAGAATGATATAAAGATAACACATCTTTATTACATCATTAGATACAAGAATTAAGTAAGTGTAATAAGACAAGTTCTTATAGCACTTAGCTTTTCAATTCAACACATATTACAAGAGAACAAGGAACAAAGAATGATAATCATGATAATGTAACTTCATGATAACAACATCATTCACTCAAACGATTAACATAATGTAATAAGACAAGTTCTTATTTAACTTTGTTAATATCACAGAGAACATATGACAATGAGAACAAGAATACAAGTGAATACAATTACAATTAGTTACTATTGACCTGTTGCATTTATATCACTTCAATCATGTGCCAAATTGTACAAGTAGATCATGTAAGCCCCTTTAATTCGTTGACCAGTTAGTTTGACGTGACTAAACCGACGATAGCATAGTGGTACCATAGGTTTGACAAACCTCTAGCTTGTAGGGCTAGTATGTTGATCGTATTGATTCATTGGCCGGTAACGTATGACCGGTGACAGGGCGACTTCAAGTCAGGTTCTGGTAAGCGACACATGGTGATATTAATCTGCAGTGATAAGTAATTAATCCAATGGGATCCTATTGATTAGTAGGTTGAGGAATTGATCTTACCTCATGTTTCACTACTAGTAATAGCTTTCGTTGAGGACAATAGACATACAAAGTGGTAGAGGTAAATCGGATGCATTGGAATCTGATTACGTGAGGATTCCAATGGATTCCTTTTATGCTCTATGCACTATAGTTCAAGAACAAATTACAAGAGGTTAACTAACATTCTTAAATACTTAAAAGTGTAATAATAGTTGACGCCACAAATATAGAATAATAAAGGAACAGATTTGATAAATCTAACATCCTTAACATATAATAGTTATCTAAACTTCGGTTCGATAACTGTAATTACTTCATTATATTATTCTATAAAAGTTATTACAGGTGATTCAAGAATAATATGGACAAGTGGACTGGGAATGGAAATCAATAGTTGTATTGCAAGTTGTGTGGAGTTCTAGTAGTGGTGTGGTGGGATGTTGGCTAGGGCTTAGTTCCCTTACATATGCCCTATATATAAGCATCACTACTAGGATGAAATATTACTTGTAAATATAACTATTGAGAAGCCATTGGGTGAACAAGTGAACAAATGGCATACAATTAACAAAATACATATTGTGATTGTGCATGTGAATGAATCAAGGTTTTCAATTAACTTACTTATGAACTCACCAACCTAGTGTTGACTTTGTTTAAATACATGTTTCTCAGGTGACGAACAGGTGTAATTTCATATATACAAGGACTAGCTAGTGGACTTTTAGAAGACCTAGCTACTTTTGGATATTGCATACTTTTGATGACTAGACAATGAATCATCTTTTGTATATCTTGTACATATACAAGATATAAACTCATTGATTCTTTTTGATTAGATTTACTTAGTTAAATTAGGATGTACAATGTAATTTAACTTTGTAATTCTATTTCATGTCATGTTAGCATTTCTCATTTATATCTCATGTGTTATGTAAACAATCTGATCATTTGATTATCACTCATGATATCGGGCCCAGGAACCTTCCGCCCGACGGGAAAACACGATCCGTTCCTGCCGGCCTGGGGTGTGACAGCGTCCTTCCCGGTCCTCTCGTACTAGGGAAAGGTCCTCTCAATGCTCTAACGCCCACACCGGATATTTAGTAGCAAAAATGGGAACACATAACATTGAGAACAAATAACATTGGTGAACACAATACAGTTGATTGCTATTGAACTGTCTGTATTATATCATTTCAATCATGTGCCATATATTCAAGTTTCATTGTAAGTCCCTTATCATAATTGTTTACCAGTTAATTTAGTGGGATCTAAACCGACGATAGCATAGTGGTACCATAGGTTTGACAAACCTCCGGCGAGTGAGGTCGGTATGTTAATCGTAACATCAATTGGCCGGTAGCGTATGACCGGTAACAGGGAGACGATCAGTTAGGTTTGGTAAACGACACATGGTGATATTATTCGACAGTGATATTGTAATTAATCCATCGCTTCTTGTTGACTAGTAGACTGAGGGATTTATTTTCTTTCATGTCATATTGCTAGTAACATTTCGATGAGGACTATGGTAATACAAAGTGGTAGAGGTAAATCGGATGCATTGTAATTAGATTACGTGAGGATTGCAATGGATTCCTTTTAGGCTCTATGCACTTCAAGTTGAGAACAAATATCAATTGGTTAATTAACACTCTTACTTTTAAAAGTGATTAACAGTTAACCCCACAAGTAATAGAATAATAACAAGGATCAGATTAAATTAATCTTATTTCCTTAACACATCGAGGGTTTATCGATACTTCGGTTTGATAATTAAACCCCTCATATTATATTATTCTACATATGATTCAATGGGTGATGAATACAAACGGACGGGTGAAATGAAAATGGGGATCCATAATTGTATTGCAAGTAGTATTAAGTTCTATTAGATATGTGGTGGGTTTATCGATACTTCGGTTTGATACTTAAACCCCTCATATTATATTATTCTACATATGATTCAATGGGTGATGAATACAAACGGACGGGTGAAATGAAAATGGGGATCCATAATTGTATTGCAAGTAGTATTAAGTTCTATTAGATATGTGGTGGGATGTTGGCTGGGGCTTGGTTCCCCTAAATATGCCCTATATAATGGAAAGGCATGGCAAGACTTTGATAAGAGATATCCTGATTTTGCTAAAGAACCAAGGAACGTACGCTTGGGTTTGGCTGCAGATGGTTTTAATCCATTTGGTAACATGAGTTTGTCTTATAGCATGTGGCCGGTGGTGTTGACAACATATAATACACCACCATGGTTATGTATGAAAGAGTCTTCTTTCATGTTGACTTTACTAATTCCTGGTCCTAAATCACCTGGAAAGGATATTGATGTATTTTTGAGGCCATTGGTAGATGAATTGAAAATATTGTGGGCTGATGGAGTCCAAATAAGAGATGCGTCAACAAATACAATATTTAGGATGCATGCAGCATTATTGTGGACTATTAATGATTATACTGCTCGCAGTAGCCTATCTAGATGGAGTGGTCAAGGTTATAAAGCATGTCCTACTTGTAATGCAGACACTCCATCTTGTCCTGTAACCAATAAGATAGCTTTTGTTGGTCACAGACGATTCTTACCTAAGAATCATAAATGGAGGGATGATCTTTTGTTTAATGGCAAAAAAGAGACAAGAGATCCTCCTAAATCATTGAGTAATATACAAATTTTAAAACAATTACAAAGTCTTCCTGATCGTGTTCCGGGGAAACATCCAAGCCATGGAGGTGTGAAAAGAAAGCGTGCCATGACAGAGTTGAATTGGACCAAAAAAAGTATCTTTTTTGAGCTAGAATATTGGTCTTCTCTTCTTTTAAAACACAATCTTGATGTAATGCATGTCGAGAAAAATGTTTGTGAGAGCTTGTTGGGTACATTACTTATGAATGATAAATCAAAAGACACACCCAAAGCAAGACAAGACTTGGAGAAGATGGGTATTAGGCAAAATCTATGGCTAACAAAGAAGAATAACAAGGTTTACCAACCACAAGCTCCTTACTCTTTCTCACCTAATGATCGTGAACGTTTTTGCAAGTTTATTAGAAGAGTGAGACTACCAGATGGGTTTGGATCGAACTTCAAAAATAAGATACTTCCTAATGATTCAAATATAATTGGGTTAAAATCTCATGACTTTCACATCATCATGCAACAATTGCTACCAATAGGAGTTCAGATAGGTTTACAAAAAAATGTTTCTACAACAATAATTGATCTTTGCACTTTCTTTCAAAAAATTTGTGCACGGTCATTAGATGCGAAAGACATGGAAAAAGCAAACAAGGAAGTTGTAAAAATATTATGCAACATGGAATTGATATATCCTCCAGCATTTTTTGACATAATGGTTCATCTAGTTCTTCATTTAGCTGAAGAAGCTATTCTTGGTGGACCTGTGTATATGCGATGGATGTATCCCTTCGAAAGATACATGAAGAAGTTGAAAGCATATATTAGAAATAAAGCAAGGCCTGAAGGTTCAATTGCAGAAGGTTATGTTGCAGATGAAGCATTGACATTCTGCTCTATGTATCTTGAGGGTATGCAAACTGTAACATCTGTGCCGGAATCGTTACCGGAACAGTAAACTGTACAGTAACTTGTACAGTAACTCAAGTACACATTACGGGAAACTATGTTATGCAATTGATACATTTCTGATTTACAAGAAACTATTAAACGATTGTCTGAATCTGACTTAAACCTTAGGTTTTAACAGTCAGAAACATGTCAGACAACACATTGTTGAAACATGAATAACTGATGTGATACTATTTGTGTAAACGTATGTGAGGTTAAACAAGACAAAACCTTAACAGTTATTGTTCCGGAATGCTAAACCGACGAGTTATTCGTATAGGTGACGATCTGTACGAATGATTCTGATAGTTTAACATTCTGAAATAATGACTTAACAGTAGAAAACAAGAATCAGAAAGCCAAACCATCGACGTGTTCGTTCGAATGACGATTCGAACGAATACGCGCGATGGCGACGCGATCTGATGAAACGTTAACGAAAACGAATAACGACACGAACGATCATAAATTTAAAGAAATATTATATTTCTTATTTTACAATTTTGAAACTCATCATAAAATAATTTCTAATAATATTTATAATCTAGACATCCTAAAATAACTCTTTTATTTAAAGTTACAAAATACGCGCGTAACGACCCGGATACGCGACAAAAACGCGAACCGAGCAACCGAAACGAACCCGAATACCCGCGGGGTATTTAAACACCAAATGAAGTGTTTCACCTCATTTAATTCAATTTCCTTCTCTCTCTAAACCTAAAAACCGTTCATTCCCTCTCTCTCTAAATTCACACCTTCAAAACTCAAGATCTTGAGCATTTCTTGATGAAATTGTGCAATTTTGGTGTCCACGCGTAGCTAACAACAAGATCTACCTAGAAGTACAACTGATCGAAGGATTTTATCAGCCATTTTTGAGGTAATGGTCTTCAAAAGTTCGAAATAATAGGGTTTCTAAACCTTTATCACGTTGAAAAACCCTAAACCGGTTTCAAACCTCACACGCACCACCAATTCATCCTTGGGTACTAACCGTAGCATGATAGTTGTGTTAGAACCACCTTGCAGAGCTCATGAAGCTGATGATGGCGATGGAACACAGGGTTCGTGGACCTGCACCATCGGCCGAACCATTTGAGTGAAGGTGGCCGAACCCTTGGCCACCGAACCTTCATGCAGCGAACCCTTGGCTGCTACGAACCCAATCCACTGACCAACGAACCACCAGTGGCGAACCATGCATCTCACGAACCAAGCATGGGAGCCGAGCCTTCGGTCACAACAAGCGAACCCTTGGAACCCTCACCGAGCCCTTGAAGATGCGAACCCTATGACTAGCACTTGCGAACCTTTCTACTGGGCCACGAGATGTCAACGAACCTGCATGGTCTTTAGAACACCGGCGAACCCATCACTTAGCCGAACCTTAAAGGCGAACTATAGGGTTCGTTGAGATCTTGGTTGGCCGAACCTTGAGGTCGATGAAACCTAGGTTCGCTGGAAACTACACTCGGCCATCTCATAATTTGTTCGAAATAGTGTCCTTAACCGGCCCAACATCCTTTGCTATGGCCCAACTTCGATTGATTAAATCATGGAACCATCTAGGCCTAACTATTGAGGAACCCAATTTTCTTGTTAACCACCATAATGAAGTTGGCCCAACGATACACTTAGGCGGCCCACTAGATTAGTACACATTTGGTCGAACCATGATCATCTAGCCGGCCACGTGACATGATTCGGCCCATGTTGGCCAATAGGCCCATGGATACTTATAAATCGGCCCACATGAAACTAACGGACTAAGGCCCAATTGAATTGGGCCCAATAGTTGAGAATCCTGTCTTAAGGATATAACTAATATACTAATACTATAATTAATGAGTAATTATAGAAATCATGTCGTAACGACATAACGAACTTAAGATATTGAAATCAAGTGTAGAGAATCAACGAACAACAAACAAGGGCCGAATCAGTTACCGAGACTCACGAGTGTTAGCCAAGTTAGGGCTAACACCAACATTTATACACAACAAATTCTTATAAACAAATGCTTATAAACTACAACTCTATGAAATCAATACAGGATCGTGAACATTATACAAGTGCAACAAAGAGAGCGTGCATCCTTATTATCTTTAGTCAATCACTACGGATACAAGGTGAGTTCATTTGTCCCTTTTTAAATTTATTTGTTTTACTTCGGGACTGAGAAGCATGTTAAACATTTTCCTAAAACTCTTGAAATGTTATTTATGCTTTAAACATAAACATGATACTTATGTTGGAACTTATGCTAGAACTTAGAATACTTGAAAAGCAATAGCCTTGAAACTTATACTTCAAAATTGAGGCTTGAAAACATATGTGGGATGCTTAGGAGACTTGATACTTATGCTACAACAATATGCTTAAACTTGGTGATTGATGCTTATGTTGCAAACTAGAAGTTTAATTTATTCTTAAACTATATTCCTAAACTATATTCTTAAACTATATTCTTGAAGCTTATACTATAAACTATATTCTTAAACTATACTCTTACTACTTATGCTCTAAGCTATATTCTTAAACGCTACTCTTGATGCTTACGCTGTAAACTATATTCTTAAACCATACGCTTGAAGCTTATGCTATAAACTATATACTTAAACTAGATGCTTAACATTTATGCTATAAACTATATGCTTAAAACTACGGATGCTTTAAACCTTTTGTAAGCTATAAACTTGTTATGCAAAAGCAACGGTTTGGCCTCTCAGTGCTTGCCTCTCCGGTTGCTAAACTTAAAAGCTATAAACTTGTTATGCAAAAGCAACGGTTTGGCCTCTCAGTGCTTGCCTCTCCGGTTGCTAAACTTAAAAGCTATAAACTTGTTATGCAAAAGCAACGGTTTGGCCTCTCAGTGCTTGCCTCTCCGGTTGCTAAACTTAAAAGCTATAAACTTGTTATGCAAAAGCAACGGTTTGGCCTCTCAGTGCTTGCCTCTCCGGTTGCTAAACTTAACAGCTATAAACTTGTTATGCAAAAGCAACGGTTTGGCCTCTCAGTGCTTGCCTCTCCGGTTGCTAAACTTAAAAGCTATAAACTTGATAAGCTAAAACAACGGTTTGGCCTCTCAGTGCTTGCCTCTCCGGTTGTTAAACATTGGATGCTATAAACTATTGACTATGGAAGAACAATAGTTGGTCTCTCAGTGCTTGCCTTCATGTGTTCTTCCTAGTCGGGATTTGAAGAACAATAGTTGGTCTCTCAGTGCTTGCCTTCATGTGTTCTTCACAGTCGGGACTAGAAGGCACCTATTATGGTCTCTCAGTGATTGCCATAGGGTGACCTTTATAGTCGGGACTTGAGGGGTGGACTTATGGCCTCTCAGTGCTTGCCATACAGTGATTCCTCAATGTCCACTCATGCTATAAACTTAAATATAATGCTAAAGCTATAAACGAAATGGAGGGTAGGTAAGACGCTTAATTATCATTAATACCAATGTCCTATGCGACTTAGTATGTGGTGGGATGTTGGCTAGGGCTTGTCCCTTACATATGCCCTATATATAAGCATACCAAGTTGGATGATACAGGTGGTGTTAATGAGATTAAGGTTGTTACCTAGGGGATGCATGCTTTTGGGGTCAACATCATAAACTTTTAAACACGATGCTTGTTAAACTTATTGAAGCTAGTACATACGAATGCTATAGACTTGTAAACGTTGAAAACAGTAAACTAAAGCTATGATGAAGGATGAATCGAATGGTAGGTAAAATGCTTAATTATCATTAACAGCAATGTCCTATGCGACTTAGTATGTGGTGGGATGTTGGCTAGGGCTTGTCCCTTACATATGCCCTATATATAAGCATACCGAGTTGGATGATACAGGTGTTGTTAATGAGGTTAAGGTTTTATCAGAAGAGGTTTGCTAAAACTATTTTCAACTTATAAACTTTATGAACTCACCAACCGTTGTGTTGACTTGATCTTTTTACATGCTTTCTCAGGTAACGCACAGGAATAGGCTTAAATCTGTTGGATTGCATACTAGGATGCCAGTTAGCAGACCTAGTAGACTTTTGGAGAAGCACATATTTTGCTATGGATGCGATACACTCTTGATATCTTGAACAGTTACAAGATATGAACATGATATTCTTTTGATAGGTTTACCTAGTTAAATTGCAGAACATTGACAATGTAATTTAACTTCGTAATCCTAACTATCATTTGATTGTGCTTAGTTATTCTTAAACATTGATGCTATGTAAAACAATCTGATCATCATGATTATCACCCGCGATATCACGCCCCGGGAACCTTCCGCCCGACGGGGACTTCGATCCAACCCCGCCGGCTCGGGGTGTGACACAAACCAAGTTTAATCGTCCTGATAGAAATGTAGATCATGGCATTCCTAAGAGGCAGCTGCAAGTGTTTTCATCACAGTGTAGACCAATTTCAAAAAAGAAAATCATACCACTTTCTGAAGAGGCCAAAAAATCATTGGAGTGGTTTGTACTAAACAACTGTGATGAAATCAAAGATTACAAATTGTGAGTTTTCTTTATTTTTCCTATTTTTATTTTACGTATAATGACTAACTAATTGCCACATTTTGTTCTTAAACAGTGAATTTGAATCTAAATTTACTTCAAGTGATATGAAAACAAAATTTTCTTCATGGTTTAAATATGAAGCAAATACATCTTCATCTTCTTATACCAATGAAGTCAGGGCATTGGCACATGGTCCGTTGAACGCATATTCTTACACTGCTTGCATAGTTAATGGTGTTAGATTTGTGGTACATAGTCGTGATTTTCGACGCACTACTCAGAACAGTGGTGTGCTTACAATTGGAGAAGATGGTAGTTCATTTTATGGCCAACTAGAGGACATTATAGAGTTAAAGTATATAGATGGTTACTCAGTTGTGCTATTTCGTTGTAAATGGTTCAACACGACAGGTAAGAGATTAATCAAGCAAAACAACACTATTACTATTGACGTCAGTCGTGAATGGTATGTTGGTAAAGAATGGTATGATGATATACAATATATTTTAGCCACACAGGCTAAACAAGTATTTTATCTTCAAGATCCTTCTCGAACCACAAGCAATTGGAGGGTTGTGCAAAATGTTCATCATCAGAAACTTTGGGATCATCCAAGTATGAGTCTTGTTAATGAGACAGATGTATTGCATGACACTGAGTCATCTGATTATAATTTGGTTGTCAACTCAATTAGTGAAGTTGGTGAATCAAGTGCACAGGATACTCAACCTTTGTTTGGTGAATTGGTTATTGACCTAGGATACTTGCCAATGCGAACAAATTTAGATGATAGTTTCATTAATGATGATGGTGGTGGTGGTGATGTTGGTGGTGAAGACAATGATAAAGATGATGATAAAAATGATGAAGATGAAGATGAAGATGAAGATGAAGATGAAGATGAAGATGATGATGATGATGATGATGATGATGATGATGATGATGATGATGATGAACATGCGTGCAATTCAGATGAAGATGATGATGATCTTTTAGACTCACATTACTTTACTGATGATTCTAATTAGTGTATGCTTATTAATTTTTATGCTTTTGATTGTTAATCCACTTCAATTTATCTTTATTATATCTTTAACATTTGTTTTTGTAAAAGGAATGGCAACACAAATTGCTAGAGGACATGGTGGAGATGGTGGAGATCGACCACCTCATGGAGATCCAAGTAGACTCCCTACGGGTTGTCAGTCTTGTAAGTTACTTGTTTGTGTTAAATACTTATCTTTAATTTGCCTATATTCTTAATTTCTAAATGTGAACGTTTTCACATATCAATTTAGCTCAAACCAAAATACGTTCAAAAGGAAAAAATATCAAATTAATTAAAAAATTTGAAAAGAACAATTGTAAGCCGCTGCCTATTGAGGTTGAAGACGAGGGAGGCCAATACAAGTTTGTAGGAGAGAACTGCTCAGATTTTATAAGGTTGATCTCCAACGAAGTTGGAAAGGTGGTTCCTATCCATTATACTAGTTGGCAGAATGTTCCTGATCAATTTAAGAAGGCCATTTTGATCTTCAAACTTTGAGAAACACGGATTAATGGGAAGGCATAAGACTTGGAATCCATGCCAAGTGCCAAAGAGCTTACAAGGACCGTAAGCAAGAATTTAAGAAATATTTTGACAAGGTTGGAGGCTACGGGGATATTGTGAAGGCAAAAAGCAAACCTCCAGAGCATATGGACCAAGAAGCATGGGAACAATTAATTGATGAGTTGTTCTTAGATCCTGATTTTAGGAAACGCTCAGAGAAAAACAAATCAAATAGATCTAAACAACGTTATACAAGTTTTCATGGTAGCAAATCATATGCTCAAAGGCGACATATGGAGGTAACAAATAGAATTGGTAATAATTTATTAACTGTTATATTGAAATACAAGTAATATCTTTTTGATTCACAGGGCACTGGTGGCATTGAAGTTTTCAAAGAGACTCATTTCAAGGTCGGAAAAGGTTGGGCAAATGAGATAGCAGAATCAGACTATGTAAGTAAAACCTTTAGTTGCATTATTTAAGTAAAAGAACCAAACCTATTAGAAATAGTTTTATACCCGTCCGGTGGACGGGTAGACGAGTTAGTGTTATATATTAAGTTGATTTCTAAATGAAAACATTGTTTATTGTTTAATTAAGATTAAAGTACAACATGATAGTAAGAAAACAAAATTTATTTAAAGAAACATAAAACAAAGATTATTAATTTCAAAACCAAGTAATGACGCATGGGTGCGTCTTCTGAGATCCTTTAAGGAACTTTGTAATTTAATAATATGATTGTTTATGGGCCCATTGTAAGGACTAAGGAGGTTGCTCCCTTGAATGAAAGTAATCATTTTTTGTTCCATTGGTGTCACAATGAAGCAACATTTTAGTCCTTGAATGGTTCAATTAAGATATCCATAATTATGATTAGCAAAACCATGAAGTAGGGTTTGTTAATACAATATGTATAAAAAGCTGAGTAAGCATAAAAGCCATCAGTAAAGATAAAGCATGAAGACTGAAATATATATGCTAATTAATTTCACACCATACAATGATAATGTAACTGCTAATATATTCACAATTATACATAGAAAGCCTCTTACCTGCATAAAATGTTAAGGATGTAATTATTGACAAAAATAATCTCTCTATTATACCTCTTTATCCCTAATAGAGATGGGCTTCATAAGCCTACTATCATGTATAGTCAAGCCACTACAATCTCTAGAATCATCATTGTATACTTGTTTCAAGTCTGCAACAATCCAACTCAAGTTCCCATATATCCCCATAATCCCAAGTAAGAAAGCAATTGCTTCTGAGAATAATTGTTGGTTATAAACTTTGTATGTAAATATGCATATATATCGTATAATATAATAAACTTTGCCTATGCTTGATGAACCAACAGAACATTGTCAACACACTTACAAGCTGCTGATATAAATAAGTAGAAACCCTAACAAAAAAGAGAAAATTGAAAAGAAGTCATTATCATTTTATTGAAAATACATCATTAAAGATATAGAATACAATTCATACTCTAGTGAAGAAACATATCTTTTCACATGACAAATATTATTGTTTGTATATGTTTCCATGAATGTAGGTTGTTTGAAATTGGTTTATTATTGTTTGTGTTTGTTGTGTTAAATTTAAGTTGGTTGAAAATTGTACATGTGGTACCATTTGGTTATCTATTATCTAACAGTTATGCTGTCGAATTTTCTTAAATTTTGATTGTAAGTTTGTGTATTGTTTAATTCAGGAGATGATGCAAGAAGAGTTTAAGAAATCCACCCAAGAATCTGGTGATTCATCGTCTGTTAACCAGATTGAATGTATGGAGCGCGTCTTGGGTCAAAGACGTGGTCACATTAGAGGCATTGGTCGAGTTGTGAGACATCCCACTCCTGATGTGTCTCAAACTTACCCCTCTACAGAAGGAGAATGACAACATCAATTGGATGAGCGAGTAGAACAACTCCAACAACAATTGCAAGAACAACAACAAAGAGAGATAGAAAGAGATCGCGCAATGGAGGAAATGAGTCGCCAAATGGAAGAAATGCGACGCCTATGGGAGAGATCACAACGTCGTGATCCTTAGTTACATTTGGTTTGGATGTTGTGTCGTTTTTAGACAATTTATGATTCTTTTAAACAATTTGGATGTTAGGTTGAACAATTTGGATGTTATGTTTGAACAATATGTCATGTTATCTATAAACAGGTGTTATGGTAAATAATTGTCATGTTTAAACAGGTTAAACAGGTGCAGTGCAGGAAAATAAAAAATTAAAAAAAAAAATTTTTTTGAGCTAGACCTATCCCGACGACATTTGGTTGGGACAGGGCTATGCAGAAATTTTTTGAAAACACACCTATCCTGACGACAGATGGTTGGTACAAGGCTAATCTGAAATTTTTTAAATATACCCCTATCCCGACGACATGTGGTTGGGACATGACTAATCTGATTTTTTTTGAAAATACACCTATACCGACGACATGTGGTTGGGATAGGTCTAATCTGAAATTTTTTGGACATACTCTATACCAACGAAAAATCGTCGGGACAGGCTGATCTTTACCGACGAGATCTATACCGACGACTTTTTTTCACCTATTGGTACGGTTTTATTCCGACGAAGGTTTTCCCAACGACATGTCGTCGGGACAGCTCAAAATGACCTATAGCGACGAAAAATCGTCGGGACAGAGCGTATAAATTTCGTCGGGACAGGTCACAAATGTTGTAGTGTGTGTTAATTGAAAATAGTTTTAAAAAACATTTGTTAAACAAAAATCTATAATCATACCAGCTTTTTCTTTTTACATTTTTATCACCTTTGTATATTAGATATCTGTTTGCATTACTCTTTTATCTCTCATGTATATTGTAATTCGAATTAGTTTTAGAATAATATATAACTTCTCAAATCCATATAAGCCGGCTGAAACAGTTCAACGACGATCCAATATATTACAACCGATGCAATTAAAAACCAACTTCCCTAAAAAAACTTAAAATGCAGATATGTTTAGATCTCAACTTGGTGGTAAATCAAAACATTTATTCTAGTTAAATGAAAACCTAAAATTTTAATAATAATATAACGTGTGTGGGTCATTTAACCGACCAGAACAAAAATAAAAATACAAAGAAATAAAGAAATGAAGTACGACAAAAAGTTTGGATCGTTAAATAGGCAATGAAATTAAGAATCAAACACAACATGACTCAACTGGTAGAACTCTAAACAATCTGTCTTGTGTGTGTTTGAAAGTGAGTTAAGGAGTGATGGAGGATAATATTATCAGAAGCATAAGTAGGGGCATGGAGGATGTGTTCTCCAGGTCCAGGGGTGGTGCAGGCGGCAGCCCATATCAACGAAACAGCCCGAGCTCTTTGGCCGATGAAGAGGCCTTGCGATGGGCTGCTTTGGAGAAACTGCCGACCTACAACCGAGTGCGAACAACCATCTTCAAAGATTTCAATATTTCAGCTGATCTTCAAGACCGAACACCGTCCGAAAGGATGTTGTTGGATGTGGGTGAGCTCGACGCCAAAGCACACCAAGAGTTCATTGACAAGATATTCAAGGATGCTGAAGAAGATAATGGAAGGTTCTTGAGAAAGTTCAGAGATCGGGTTGATAAGTAAGCTTAATTTAATTAATTAATTGTACTTCATCATCATCTTCTTTCTTTTTGTTTTTTTTTTTTTAAATAAGTAAGCCTAATTTAATTTATTTTATTCATTATGTTTTTGGTATTCTAACTAAAAGATTTTAAAGGTGTACGTTCAAAATTGCTTATATAAATTGTTATTTAATTACTTCTTTTCAAGGTTTGGAGGTTTTCTTTTTAAATGTTTGCTGAAACGTTGTGAGGAAACAAACAAGTAACAACTATATATGAATAATAACTTTTAGAATTTTTAAGGGGAAACTAAACTCTAAAACCATGTATGATCATATAGGGTCTGGTTTAAATACAAAGGACGTTTTGCTCGTAAAGTATACAAAGTCTGTGTGATTATATCACGTAAGTGTTAATATTGTTCTTGGGTGATACAAATACCAGCCTCGAAGTTAGCACAAACACATTTAATTATTACATGTATAAGATTATCCGTGATAACTCCGAAAACTTCATACAACTTCAGATGTAAAACACCTTTAGTATTTTAAATTTCTCAACGCTTTTATCAGTGCTGCTAATTTGTACACAAACTAAAAACTAAATGGTTTGTCTAACGTTTCAAAAGCCAGTTTTGATAAGTTGTCCAAAGAAGTGCTACTTACTGTTTTTTTCACTTTAAAAAATCACATCCTTTTTCATTTCAGGGTTGGTATCTCTCTTCCAACCGTAGAGGTTCGATTTCAAAATCTGACTGTAGAAGCAGATTGTTATATCGGCGAAAGAGCACTTCCGTCGCTAACAAACGCCGCTAGAAATATGGTGGAATCACTTCTGGGTTGTGTTGGAATCAGTTTGTCCAAGAAAACCAAACTCACCATTCTTCAAAATGTATCCGGGATTATCAAACCTTCAAGGTAGTGTTCTTCGTTTAGAGATCTGACCCGACATAATTAAAGCTAGTACGTAGTTGACTAACGATCGGGTAACAATGAATTTTTTATGTTACAGAATGGCACTTTTGTTAGGTCCGCCATCTTCTGGAAAGACAACTCTTTTGTTGGCTTTAGCAGGAAAGCTTGATTCCAGCTTAAAGGTCGGTATAAACTTAACTAAAAACTCAAGTTTTTTTTTTCTTTAAAAAAACTATTGTTTTTTTTTTCAAAAAAAAAAAGTTAATTACGGTTTTTGCCTCTGTCGCTTAAGTTTTTTAACTATGTCGACCCAAAATAGAATTTTTTATCAATTCAGCCTCTGTGGTTTAACTAACCTTTTTGGCCCCCAATCATAGTTAGGTTTTGGACAAAAACCGTTATAATAGTTAAGTTTGAGGGTTAAAACAGTTAGTTGTTCAAACCAGAGGGGCTGAATTGACAGAAGATTTCATTTTAGGCCGAAATAATTAAAACACTTAAATCACAGGAGCTAAAACAATAATTTACTCCTTTAAAAATAAAGTAAGCAAAAATTGAAATTGATTTTGAATAGTTCGATTGATTTAACTTAAGTTACATAGTCTACTCATTTCACACATGATGAATGTTATATGCTTAGATGCTCTTGAAGATGAAAATAGAAAAGTTCCAACACGGATTGAGAGGTGAACTATGCAACAGACACGAATATCAAAACATGGTTTACAAAGGGCTCTAATAAACATACACCATCCCATCTTTGAGACACCAGCTAGCTGTTTTTTATATTCTCGTATAGGCCTTATACGACCCGTATAAAATCAGTCAACCTGACAAAAGCTGCTAGGCTGACGCCTTTACAGCCGTATAGGTCATATACGGTCGTATAGTTCAAACGTATACAGGCGTATGAAATTTCAAAAAACGCAGAAGACCTTGGTTTTGACACAACTAAAGAATATTCCTCGATATGCGAACCAATTATATGACGTGAAACAAGGTCTCTCAATTTACGTGTTGCAAAATTATATATATTCGGTTCGATCATATATATTTACAAATGAATTCGTTACTCTAACAAGATACCTCTTTATTAATTTATTAACTCATTAAAATGTCGGCGAATTTTGGAGGAGAATCTTTTGCGAACATTTCAGTTTTTAATACTGAATAGGTATTGCAAGTATTATTATGTTTGTTTTATGTTAAAGTTTGATATTTTCACAAGTTATTTTAATATTTCAAGTGTTCATAACATTGGAAGATTTTTTAAGCTGCGTGCAAGAAACTGGACGCATCAACGGAGTTGTCGTTGTCAAACAACGTTCAAAGAAAAACGTTAATGGCGATGTGATTAAAGTGTTTCTAAAATGTGATCGTGGTGTTGAATATAAAAGAACATCCTCAATCAGACGTTCTGGAACAAAAAGGACCAACTGTCCGTTTCAGTTGGTTGCAAAATACTTTCCCGATGATAGTTGTTGGATGTTGCGTGTCATATGTGCTGAACATAATCACGAACTTGCACAACAACCGGAGGGCACCAATTTGCCATGAGGTTAACCGATAACGAAAAATGTATGGATGAGGAGCTGTCAAAGCACAACATGGAAACATGTGACATAGTACGATCTTGACGTGAACAGAACCCTCAAAACTTGTCTATGCTCAGAACCATATATAATGCACATCAACATATGCGTAAAGATGATCGGTTTGGATATACTCCAATGCAAGTGATGTTTTCGTTGTTATGCAATAAAAAATTGTGTGCATGAGTGTTGTGTCAATAATGTGACGAATGCATATTTACAACCACGATCACATTTTAGAAACACTTTAATTATGTGCATGAGTGTCTAGTCAATAATTACACGGCCGTAATTTTTACTGCGTAACAGCGAGAACAGAACTTGCATTGGAGTATATCCAAACCGATCATCTTTATGCATCTGTTGACGTGCATTATATATAGTTTTGAGCGTAGACACGTTTTAAGGGTTATGTTCACGTAAAGATCGTGCTATGTCACGAGGTTCTATATTGTGCCTTAACAGCTCCTCAATCATACGTTTTTCGTTATTGGTTAACCTCATTGCAAATGGGCGCCCCTCGAGTTGTTGCGCAAGTTCGTGTTTGTGTTCAACACATGTGACACGCAACATCCAACAGCTATCATCCAGAAAAGTATTTTTGCAACCAACTGAAACGGCAGTTGATCCTTTTTGTTCCAGAATGTCTAATTAAGGATGTCCCTTTATATTCACCACCACGATCACATTTTATAAACACTTTAATCACATCACCATTAATGTTTTTCTTTGAACGTTGTTTGACAACGACAACTCTGTTGATGTATCTAGTTTCTTACACCCAATTTAACAAATCTTCCAATGTCATGAACACCCGAAATATTCAAATAATTGTGAAAAATGTCAAATTTTAACATAAAACAAACATAATAATACTTGCAATATTTGTTCAGTATAAAAAGTGAAATGTTCCCAAAAGATTCTCCGCCAAAATTCGCCGACATCTCAATGAGTTAATAAATTAATACAGAGGAATCTTTTAGAGTAAAGAATTTGTTTGTAAATCTATACGATCGAACCAAATATATATAATTTTGCAACACGTAAATCAAGGAATCTTATTTCACGTCATATAATGGGTTCGCATATCAAGGAGTCTTTAGTCGGGTCAAAACCATGATCTTCTGCGTTTTTTTAAAATTCCATACGCCCGTATACATTTGAACTATACAACCGTATATGACTTATACGGCCGTATAGGTTCACATCAAAGCTGACACGTCAGCCCTTACAACTTTTGTCGGGTTGACCGACTTTATTCGGGCTGTATATGGCCTATACGAGCATATAAAACTTAGTCGGCTGGTGTGTCAAAGATGGGGGTGGTGTATTGTTTAGTAAGGCCCTAATTAATTTGTTGAAACTCTATCTCAAAATCAAGAAACTCAATTGTAAACTCATGTTATACTAGGGGTGTTCAGTTTTCGAATATGACTCGAAAAAATCGAAATTCGATTCGATTTCAATTCGAAAAACACCAAGTCGACATTTGATTCAAATTTTCATATTCTAATTCGATTCATAGTATAATATTGAATTTCATATTTTTAATTCAATTCGTTTCGAAATTCGATTTAAATTATTTATATATTTTTATTTTATATACACAAGTAGTTAGTATAATTAAAAATTATGCTTTTTATTTAGGTGGTTTAGTTTATAAAAACTTAAAAACTATTACACAAATGTCAATTTAATTATAAAATACTCATAATTTTAACACTTTTAAATACACTAAACCTAAACATTCACAACAAAAGAGTTAATCGTGAAGCTCGAAAAATTGATTATTTTGGTTGTTAATTACTAATATTTTGATTCCTTGTCACTTTATTTTTTTGTATGTTATCATTGTCATTATATATTTAAGTTTTATCATTTTATTATTTTAAATGATATCTCTAATATTACAACTTAGATGTTGGTTATTTGATATTTGGATGTTTAAAGTTTTGATTATTTGATATTTTGAATATATAAAGATAACAAGCATAAACATTTTTTAATTAAATTCAAATCAAACAACTTCGAATTCTAATCGAATTCAGATCGAATTTGAATTCGAATGCTCTTAAAAAATTCAAAATTTGAAATCATTCGATTCAAAATATTCGAGTTACTCAAAATTCGATTCGATTAACAACCCTATATGTTATAGCACTTATAAAAATAAATTAAAAACCAAATATCACCCATAACTAAAACGTTAAAAAGAGCTAAAACACAACAAATATTAAAGTGTATGGATATTGGTACACCGGTGTATGAATAACAACACTTTTTGTATTTTTTTAATATTAAAAAAATTAAAGAAAATATGTATGAGTTAAAAATATATAAGTATGATATGATTGATTTAATTTGAGTATGTTGTATAAAAGAGGGAGTGGTGTATAAATATTACGACCCATATTAAAATCCAAAAATTAAAACATATAAACAAAAGAATGTCACAACATCAATAACTATGAATTAGGGGCTAATTTTGTAAAAACAAAAGTGTGTGGTTAAATAAGAAGCTCAAGATATTTGGCTGTTAATTTTAACCTTTTTAATACTTAATGTAGCTAATGAGTTGGTATATTATATATGAGAGGATTAACTCGAAATCGTAGAATACAAATTAGGGATCAATCTTGTTAAAATCCAAAATTACATGGAAAAAAAATAAGGTCAAGAAATCTAATGATCAATTTTATAGTTAATAAATTTCTCATGTAGCTAATATGTTGTTAAACTCATTGTATTAAAGATTTGTTGCATCAAGTCTTTGTCGCCTAACAGTATCCTGGTTTAATAATGTTGAAAAATAAAGTTTTATATATAGTAAACATAAGATATAATTTTATGAATAGGATAGACGAGTGAATTAGTCATTCTAAAATAAGTTAGGAGCATTAGGAAAGGTAAAAACAAGTTCTCTTCAATTCTATAATCAGCTAAAAGTATCCATACAAAAAATTGTTATTTTAATTCACTTGGTTTGTTCATTTTGGTATTTCAGTTCAAAAGGTTTAAATTTTATTATTTTTACTTTTATGGTTTTTTTTTTTTTTTTTGCAATTTTAGTCCAATAAATTTAAAATTTTGGACTAAAATAGCAAAGTGATAAAACCGCAGCTATAAAAATGACTATAAACATAAATAGTTAGGAAGGAAATAATAAAATTTAAACTTTTCGACGAATACGAAAAAAATTACCAAACCACATAGACAAAAATAACAATTTACTCTTATCCATATTTTTTTTTAAGGTAATAGGTTGATTTTAAACAAAAATTTGATTAGGAAATAAAAACACTATTAAAAATAAGCAAGTTTAACTTTAGACATCTTTATACATCTTTATCTAGATACTATAAACATCTATCTATTACGATAAGTAAAAGCTTTTATGAATAAATATTATGTTCTTAGAAAATATCAAAATCAGTTTCTCTTCTCTCACATCAAATTTTAAATAGTAATAATTATATTAATTTGGTAAGTAATATATAAATCATATTTTTTATAGTTTTATAAAACTTCTTTAAGAAAATATATAATATGCTATTTAAGATGAATAATTTTAAAATTTATATATTTAACATGTAGTTTTTTACATAAAAGAAGTTGCGTTCACATTTTTTTTAGCATTTTATATATTCTACGTATTAAGACGCCCGATTATTGAACTTCCATAATGATACTTATATAATACCAACTCACTTTATCCTATTTAGAATACTTGTTCTTTTATTACCTTGAGTTAGTCATTAAAAATAGCTTCTTTTGGTGTAGTTATTTAGTAGTTGAATACGGTGTTAATATATGAAAAAAATGAAAACTTATTTTAAGTTAAAAAAATTTTGAAAAAACTGGTGTAATATTTAATTTTTTTTCGATGTATGAAACATATTATATTGTAAGAAAATGGATGATAATTATAAGTGTTTATTATAAATTATAAATAGATTACAATTTGATGCTTTTATAAGAAACGCTAAAAACTAATCTTTATATTAACAAATAAAAATATTTGAAAACACTTTAAATTATTATAGAGCATGCTAAGACCTTCTATAATACCCACCACACTGAAATCCCACCACACTGAAATTTTCTGTCATGTCATAATCCTACTGAAAATCTTAAAACATCATTAAAGATCACTCGACTGAAAAATCTTTCATACTGTGCCACATCATTACCAAAAATCCTTCCACACGGTTTAATTTTATTGGTGGGTCCAATTTTTAAAAATAAGCCAATGGGAGGCAGGGAGCGGGAGCCGCTATTGGTCAAAAAATGGCACCGCCGGGATCGGGGGCGGTGTGCCTGCTCGAAGCCGCCCAAAAATCCTCCCCCGCCCACCAGCGTACGAATGGTCTAATAAGATTTTTTTTCTTTTCTCTATCATATTAAATGCATTCATATTAATAATTATATTTTTTATATATTTTTTATCAAAATTAAACTTCAATTCATGTAGTTGAATATATGTATCAACCTATATTTCGTAAAAATAATATTTTTTCAAAAATGATTTTTTAAATATAATCTTTAAAAACAAGCAATTAATAAACTGATTTTTTTAAAAATAATTTTACTATTTTACTAAATATTTTTTTAACTTATATGAAATTTCAATCATATTTCATTTGATAAATTGTTCTATAACTTTTAAGTTTTTATTACTACCTATTTATTATTTTTATTCAAACCGTGTAACACATTGGGTATTAGCATAGGGTGTAAATAATGTCTTAAACAAGTAGTTACATATATTTTTAATTTTTTACAATAAAATATATAGTACATGTTTAAAAATATTTTTTTATTCCTAAGGTTTTCATAGATTTTTTTAACTTAATTGGTTTTTAGTATATCCTCTCTCTCTATATATATATATATATATATATATATATACACGCACAATGTTTTCAGAACTAAACCAAACATCAAACCGGATGTCTTACTGATTGCTTGTCAGATCTGCTGGACCGGATTTAAGAACCCAATGACATAATAAATATACACAAAATTTCAAAAAAATATATATATAATTATAAATACATTTAAACAAACATAATAATGTTAAAAAAATACAGGGTTTGATTTTAATGTTTTATTCTTTAGATTTTAGTTGAAAAAACTTGAAATTTGGTCTGACCAGTGAACTAGTTTCCGGTTCGACTGATAGAGTAGTTCGCGTGTTGATTTTGGGTCGACCGACCCCCGAGTCCGACAAAGTTACATATCTGCAATCAGTATGTGTAACATAGTGATTACATATGTATAATAACCTAAAATACATAATTTTTTTCTATTTTTTTTCTTTTTTTATATTTCTTATCTTATAATAAAAGGAAATAAAAATAAAAAAAATAATTAATTAGTAATGATTGTGATTAGTTTTCTTCAAAATGATGGTTTTTTTATGAACCCTCCCCTATATATATGCATGTGTAGCTTTGTTTCATTAGACTAACTTAGCACCATATGCTAAACAGGTTGAGGGAGAGGTTACTTATAATGGTCATAAGCTTAATGAATTTGTACCACAAAGGACATCGGCCTACATAAGCCAATATGATAATCATGTTGGAGAAATGACTGTTAAAGAAACCTTAGATTTCTCAGCAAGATGCCAAGGAGTCGGATCAAGAATAGGTATATATATTTTTTAATAATGGCATATTAGTTTTCACATAAACATATACCATCTATAACTTAACAATGATGCAGAATTGCTAGCGGAGCTTGCTAGAAGAGAGAAACAAGTGGGTATCTTTCCGGAAGCAGATATTGATCTTTTTATGAAAGGAACTGCCATAGAAGGAGATGCTAGCAGTTTGATCACTTACTACACTCTTAGAGTAATTAAGATCTAGCTTTTCAAATTTCATAACTTTCATAATCCTAATTTATTGATTAATTTCATAATATGTTTACAAACTAATACCCTCATATGGCTCCTAAACATAAATAGATATTGGGCCTAGATATATGTCGTGACACTTTTGTGGGTGATGCAATGAGACAAGGAATATCAGGAGGACAAAAGAAGAGAGTAACTACAGGTTAATTATTATCGCTTTCTCTTGTCACTTTTTATATGTCTTCGTAACCTTTATAAATTATTCACTATTTACATGCCTTTCTCTATCACTATTTATATGCCTTCTGTAACTTTTTTTAATTATACTATACAGTCTCTAATTTGTTCGGAGAGATAGATATTATATATATATATATATATATATATATATATATATATAATATTTTTGTTGGTTTTTATTTTAATCATCAATTTTATATACACACACATGGTGTTGTAAAAATTGGTTTAGGCAATGGTTTGCTTTGTCAATTTGGCCCTATGCGGCCTAGTCGGGTTTTTTTAACTTTTTTCTAGTAAGAAGGGACAAATCCATGATTTTTCGAGACATTTTCAACCCTAAATTCTTAATATGTCTTTGAAACATCAAATACAACATCTGAAACATTGAATCCAGCCACTGAACATCGAAATACACCTATAAACTTTGAACTTAGCTTTGATCTTCTTTGTTGTTCGAGTCTTCCATCTTCTTTTGTTGTTTTAGTGTTTAAGTTTGAACTTTAAAGTGCTTGAATTAGTATGTTTAAGTTTATCTTTTGAAATTATTTGAAGTATTATATTTAATTATTAATATTGATGTGTGTATATAATATATATTTGTAAAATTACGTATAAAAATTTCAATCCGCCTAACACAGATTAATTTCGATTAATCATTAGGAGGTATCTCACCATTCGACTAACATCTACTGCCTTCTACAACCATATACATACATATATATATATATATATAGAGAGAGAGAGAGAGAGAGAAATGAATATAAGGCTGTTAAACACCTAATTTATGTGTAAAACTCATCAAAATGACGTTGTTTTGAGTAAACAACAAAGATTTAGAGAATCTTTTTTCTTATTTTTTTAATAGTAAGATTTACTTTGATTTTTACGTGCAAAATTAATGGAGTAAAAATAAAAAAGAAAAAATATAATTTTTTTAACTAGATTTAATTAAAATTGCTTCTTTTTTATGGATTTTATCAGTGTTTTGAAAACCGGACCGGACCGGCCGGTCGGATCGGGAACCGGTGGGTTGACCGGTCCGGTTAAGGATTTTGAGCCGTTTTTGGGTGGACCGGCCGGTCGAACCGGGAACCGGCGGTCGGACCGGTGGTTGAACCGGTTTTTTAATTTTTTTAATTTTTTTTTGATTTTATATATATATATGTATTTATGAAATGTTTATAAAATCATCCGGTTCTTAAATCCGGTTCGACCGGTCCGACCTCTGACCAGTAACGAGACCGGTCCGACCTCTGACCAGTAACGAGACCGGTTCGACGTCCGGTCCGGTTATGAAAACATTGGATTTTACGCCTAAGTTAGGTGCTTTAACAACCTATATTCACTTTTCTCATACGTGTGTGTATATATTATGAATCTAACCACAATGTACATTCCCACAAGGGTTGTGTTATTCACACACCCACCCTACCTCACACCCCTTATACGCCTCGTATAGGTCTATACGAGGCGTATACGGGGACAATCATTGGGTGTCAGAATTTGTCAGTGTCAATGATTGTGGACCTATACGTGGCGTATAGACCTGTACGCGTCGTATAGGTCATATACGCGACTCTATACGTGGCCAATCATTGGGTGTCAGTGCCAATGATTGGGGACCTATACTGGTAGTATAAACCTATACGCGGGGCTATACGTCACGTATAGATCTATACGAGGCGTATAGGGTCGGTGAGGGTGTTGAATTAAAAAAGAGGGGTGTGTGAATAACCAATCCCTTCCCACAATTAGGTTACTTTTGGATGATTTTGATTTTGACCATCGAATTTTCTTTTATTTTTTTTTTACTTTCTATTTTGAGTTTGACTATACACTTCATGGTCTTCTTTTATTTTAATTTTTAATTATTTAAACTTCATAAATAACGTTTACATATATTTTGTTATCCTCATATATTTTAAAAGTAGCGTTTTTCTTAGATTTTGAATAAAGTGTTGTGATGTTCCTTATTTTTATCGACATATAAAAGTTTTATTCAAAATTTAGTCGTGTGAAATATAATATGTTTATTTATTTTTTGTAATCATTTTCTACAATTTTATATGTTGATAATACAATCACGTTTTTTACTCTCATTTTTACAACATTACTTTTGTTTAATTGTAAACTCTCTTCGCATATTTTTTTCATCTATATTTTGATATTTAATGTGGAACTTGATCAGAACCTCATACACTTTGCTTTAACTATATATATGTCAAAGCCACTTCTCTAACACACGACTACAAACATCCTAGTTTTTACCCGTGAATTAATCACGCGAGTTGACTGCTGATATAAGCTTACTAGATCTAAAGGGGAAAATGATTTAACTAGCTATGAAAATCGACATAATCTTCCGGAAAAAAATAATAAATCTAAGAAAATGTAAAGTTATTATTATATATTGTACAATATAGAAAAAATAAATAAATAAATAAAGAAGCCGTATAGTACCTTATTATTTATTGGCTAATACTTGATTCAAATGTTTGTTAGCTATATAAATCATGCAAATGTAGGTGGTTGTTTATGTTTTGATCTAACTAATTAACTCTAGTTTCAAACAAAAACAGGAGAGATGCTTGTTGGGCCAGCAAAAACTTTGTTTATGGACGAGATCTCCACAGGTCTAGACAGTTCCACCACATTTCAGATAGTGAAGTGCTTGCAACAAGTTGTGCATCTCACTGAGTCAACAATCTTGATGTCACTACTACAACCTGCTCCAGAGACTTTTGATCTTTTTGATGACGTAATATTACTATCAGAGGGGCAAATTGTGTATCAAGGACCACGTGAAAATGCTCTTGAATTCTTTGAGGGTTGTGGATTTATGTGTCCCGAAAGAAAAGGCACTTCTGACTTCTTACAAGAGGTACAAAGTAATGTTGAGTTAATATATGAATACCAAAGATATAATGATATTAAGTTCATTAACTTTATTTATATATACAGGTTACCTCCAGAAAGGATCAAGAGCAATATTGGGCTGATAGAACCAAACCATATAATTATATCCCCGTCACCGAATTTGTTGAGCGATTCAAGCAATTCCATGTGGGTGAGAAGCTAAAAAACGAGCTTTCAATTCCATATGACAAAACCCAAAGCCACAAAGCAGCTTTAGTCTTCAAAAAATACACGGTGCCTAAAAGTGAGTTGTTCAAAGCATCATGGAATAAGGAATGGCTATTGATGAAAAGAAATAGTTTTATTTATGTTTTCAAGACGGTACAATTCATCATATTAGCTTTTACTGGGATGACTGTGTATTTTAGGACTAGAATGCACACGAGGAATGAAGAAGATGGTTCGGTATTTGTAGGAACACTTATATTCAGCTTGCTCTTGAACATGTTTAATGGTCTTGCTGAAATTTCATTCATCATAATAAGGCTTCCTGTAATTTTCAAGCAAAGAGACCTTTTATTCCACCCACCATGGGCTTACACACTTCCAACATTCTTGCTTCGTGTACCAATAAGCGTGTTAGAGAGCATTGTTTGGATGTCCATACTATATTACGGTGTTGGTCTAGCCCCTGAAGCCAGCAGGTGACAAATTATACATATGTGTTTCGGATCATAGTGTTGTTCTATAATTGATCACATAGTGACTAATAGATGCTTTATAATACTATGTGTAGGTTCTTCAAGCACTTCCTTTTGGTTTTTATGATCCAGAATGTGGGAGGAGCATATTTTAGGTTTATTTCCGGAATATGTAGGACAATGAACATTGCAAACACTGGTGGAACACTTGCACTTCTTTCTATATTTCTTTTAGGTGGTTTCATACTTCCTAGATCCCAACTTCTTAGTTGGTGGGAATGGGGATATTGGGTATCACCCTTGTCATATGGCTTCAAAGCATTTGCAGTAAATGAGTTCTTTTCACCAAGGTGGATGAACAAAATGGTAATGATGCTAGCTAGCAATAAGACTTTTAACTAACACACTCAAAAACATGCACTACAAGAAAATTTATATATGGTGATGACACCTACGGAGATGATAAAAGTTGTCTCTACTAATAAGCCTTTAGCGACAACATGTCGTCTCTCAGAAGGATTTTTTTAATTGTCTTAACATGTGAGAATAAATAATACACCAGTTAACACGGACAAAAGTAAACATACTTTCAGCAACGATATATTGTCACGAAATATGAAAATTTTATTTAATTTTAATTTTCTTTGGACTCACCAAAAATAAATAATAACAAAAAAAATTAAGTTTCTCTATGACGACGACATGTCGTCGGTTCGTCGCTAATTGTTTTAATGCTTTCCCGGCTATTAAGTAAGTCCAAAAAATTATACATATATGTGTGTGTGTGTGTGTGTTTATAGCGACAACATGTACTCACTATAATAATGAAATTTTTATTATTTTTTTTAGCTTTGATATATCTATATTTTATTTGTTTTAGTGACAACATTATATATATATTATTATAAAAATTTACTTTTTTTTATTTTCTTATATTTTATATATTTTATTATAATTAAAAAAAATTAGAAAATTATGACAGGATTAATATTAAAACAAGTTATATAATTAATTGTGTATGTGTGCATGTTCAATATATCTAAGTGTGTGTGTATGTATGTATGTGTACACTTGTTTGTATGTGAGTGTGTGAGCATTTGTAACGTACAGTACATATATGCATTGTTTATGTGTACTGATACACACAAATTTGTGCACATGAAAGTGTGTGTATGTGTCCTTTTGTGTCGATATATATATATTCAAGTGTGTAGGTATATGCATGCGTTTATTTGTAAAAACCGGATATTTTTATTTTCTTAATAGAGATTCTTTTATTGTTGTTTGTGGTGACGACAAGTCGTCACCAAAAGTGTGGATCTAGAGATGACATGTATTATGATAACAATATTGGCTATGTAGACGAAAATATAGAGATGCATATATTAGCTACAAGATGTTGTCGCTACAGGTTAAATAGAGCTACGGAGATGACTTGTTGTCACTAAAAGCGCCTGTATTTTTGTCACCATAGACTATTACTTTTGTCGTAGTGATGATAAACTCTAAACTAAGGATGAAATGTAGGCATTTATTTATCATATATACATACTTGTTTTAATTTTGACAGAGTACGGACAATACAACTAGATTGGGCATAACAATACTACGAAACATGGACATCCCAACCCAAGAAAGTTGGTATTGGATAGGTTTTGCTTCTCTTGTAGGGTTTGGAGTTCTCTTCAACATCCTTTTCACTCTTGCACTCATGTACTTAGATCGTAAGTCTACTTCCCCCGTAAAAATAATAACTTTTTATCCAAAGTAATCAAGTATTCATGACTAGACTAACCTTTTTTCATTTAAATCATCAGCCCTTGAAAAACCACAACCAATCATCTCCAAAGAAGCATCCACAGGAATGGAAGCTAAAAAAGGTATCACACAAGACTCAAAATATTCCTAAACTAAACAAGCAAATAAATTATCAATCCTTATTTACAATTGATATGAAATTATTTTAAATAAGAAAAATAAATTCACATGCATATATTAATTAATGTTATGTGTGTATGACTTTTGTAGGTGGACCTATGGAAAAGGAACTCGTAACAAGTCGATCAGACTCTAATAATTCTAAGACTCCCAAAAGAGGAATGATCCTTCCATTTACTCCACTTTCCATGTCTTTTGATAACATGAACTATTATGTTGATATGCCTCAAGTAAATACTATACCATTCTTCTTTTAACTTGTTTCTTGATATAAAATTTCTACTTAGTAAAAAATATATAATATTAGAAATAGAATCAAGATCAAGAAGAAATTCAATAATTTTATATTAAACAGGAAATGCGAGAGCAAGGAGTAACAGAAAACAGGTTGCAGTTACTTTGTGAAGTAACAGGTGCATTTAGGCCTGGAGTTTTAACATCATTGATGGGAGTTAGCGGAGCAGGTAAAACGACATTATTGGATGTTTTAGCAGGAAGAAAGACAAGTGGTTATATTGAAGGAGATATACGAATATCAGGATTTCCAAAGAAACAAGAAACATTTGCTAGAATATCTGGATATTGTGAACAAAATGATATACACTCTCCCAATATCACCGTTTATGAATCTTTGATTTATTCAGCTTTCCTCCGCCTGCCAAAAGAAGTCAGTGATGAAGAGAAGATGGTATAGAAAAGACTACAAAATCAAATTCTGTTAAACTAGTTGATGCTAAGAAATATGGGTGCTAAAAAAACAAAAGCTATCTTCCTAACCGTATCCATGTTCCAAATTCAATTTTTTTTTGGTTCGGTAATCAGTTCCATATGTTTATGAAATCGGTTTGTTTGGTTTGTTCGGTTGACTGATTAAACAAAAAATTATACAAAAAATTATTATTTTTATTAATAATATATAAGGTTAAATTCAGTTTATTTGATTGAATTTGTTTATTTGATTGAACTCGGTTTATTTGGTTAGGTTTAATCGTATTAATCTCTTTATTCGGTTTTGAACTGGTTTATAGATTTTTGTACGCGAAGTGATGGAGCTTGTTGAACTAGACAATCTCAAAGATGCAATCGTGGGACTTCCAGGGGTTAGCGGTTTGTCAACAGAACAAAGAAAAAGGCTAACAATTGCTGTAGAGCTTGTTGCTAATCCTTCAATAATTTTCATGGATGAACCAACTTCTGGGCTTGATGCAAGAGCTGCTGCCATTGTAATGAGGACTGTGAGAAACACTGTTGATACAGGAAGAACTGTTGTTTGCACCATTCATCAACCTAGCATTGATATATTTGAATCTTTTGATGATTTGCTATTATTGAAAAGAGGTGGACAAGTGATCTACGCAGGACCACTAGGAAGGAATTCAAGAAATATTATAGACTATTTTGAGGTATTTCTTACAATCATAACTAAAAATGGGGGTTTTTAATCTATTGTCATACTAGCATAGCACTAAACCAATTATTGTACAATCAGGAAATTCCTGGGGTTTCAAAGATGCCTGAAAAATACAATCCTGCAACATGGATGTTGGAAGTCACTTCTAGTGTTGTGGAGGCCCGACTTGGGATTGATTTTGCTGAGCACTTCAAATCATCAAACTTGTATCAGTAAGTTTGTCTTATGATAATTTTGGTGTAACAAGAACTCATGTAAATGTAGTCATTTGTTAATGATGTATATGTGTATGTATGTTTGAACTATAGAAAGAACAAGGATTTGGTGATGCAGTTACGTACGCCCCCTCCTGGAGCAATAGATCTTCATTTTGGCACACAATATTCCCAATCTTCTTGGGGACAATTCAAGTCTTGTATATGGAAGATGTGGTGGAGTTATTGGAGAAATCCCGATTATAACCTTGTACGTAACATCTTCACATTGGTTGCATCACTCTTGCTTGGAATTACATTTTGGAAGATTGGTGAAAAAAGGTCGCTCTAAAACAGTAGAAAACAAATTTAATTATAATGATTGTGTCATACTCTCTTCTTTTCTAACACTTAATTTTTATGTATACTTTTAGGGAGAGTAGCAACAATTTAACCACGATTATTGGGGCCTTATATTCCGGAGTATTCTTTGTTGGTATGAATAATTGCCAAACAGTACAACCCGTGATTGCCTCAGAAAGAACAGTTTTTTATCGAGAAAGAGCTGCTGGAATGTACTCAACATTACCATATGCATTGGCACAGGTTGGAGTTTAAATGAATGGTCATGTGATTTATCTTTTAAAAAAACGTGTCATTCATGTTACAATAATCTTTTTAACTAACATATGAGGATCCATTATTCTTCAGGTGCTCGTAGAGATACCATACGTATTTGTTGAAACAACATATTACAGTTTGATAGTGTACGCCATGGTGTCATTTGAATGGTCCGCAGCCAAATTTCTTTGGTTCTTTTTCATCAACTTCTTGTCATTCTTATATTTTACATACTATGGATTGATGACTGTTTCAATCACACCAAATGAGCAAACAGCAGCAGTATTAGCAGTTTTATTCTACGCGTTCTTTAATTTCTTTTCAGGGTTTTTCATCCCAAGACCCGTAAGTTTTCATTAAATCTAGTTAATTGTATCCTTTTAAACTTACTGAATTAGTTTAACATATTGCTAAATTCCAGAGAATTCCAAAGTGGTGGGTGTGGTATTACTGGATCTGTCCCATAGCCTGGACTGTTTACGGGTTCATCGTTTCACAATATCATGATGCTGAGAACACGATCAAAGTTCCTGGAATGTCATATGACCCGCCCATGAATTGGTATATTAAAGATCACTTTGGTTTTAGATTAGATTTCATGGGTCCTGTTGCTGCAGTACTGGTTAGTTTTTGTGTGTTATTTGCTTTCATATACGCTTTCTGCTTAAGGACCTTGAATTTCCAAGTGAGATAAGCATGCAATCATATATTTCTATGTTTTTTTTAGATTCAACTTGAAACTTGTTGATTTTGTTGGATTATTTTTTAAATTGCTTTTATAATAATGTCTAGGATGTTCTTAATATGAATATTTAACTTGTATATTTGAATATTTATGTATGGATATTGATAATTTTATATTTTTTCTTTCCATGAAAACTTGTTTTAATTTTTATTGATTGTTATAATATATATGCATTGCTGTTTCTATTTGATCTTTATAATACTTTCAATTTACACCCACGGATACATGAGTGTGCATATATGCAAGAAAGCCTTCCCCTAACCCCTATATCATCTTGTATCTTGGGCTAGTTCAATTAGCCAATCATTCTAAGCACAGACCTAAGATCCTAAAAATATAATGCTTCAAATTTTTTAAAATATTTTATATATAGTGAGATATTTTTTAATCTATGGATTTTTTTCAGCTTATTGACTCTGGAAATAAAGGAGATTCAACAAAGGCGTACATAAAGTTTTCTAACATTCAATTGTAGTAAAAGACTTTCTAAAAAAAATTGATTATGAACCATTTAAAAATAAATTTAATCTAAATATATAAATGTAAATATAATCAAAAAAATTAACTCTATCGTATATAAACTTTTAGTTTATTACGGTCGTCTCAATCCCGGATAAACGAAGAGGGTTTTTAACGTAACAATTAGTGAAGGACCCCAACTTTTTATTACACTTAAGGCCTTTAAAATAATTGAGTTGATTGTGTTTGTATTAATATTAAAATAAAATGAATTTTGGCTTTGTACATATCTAGATTCCAAAGTTGGGTGATTCATCTATATTCATCACAGATTCAAAGTCTGTGTGTTGGGCACAACAAATTTACGGTTTCTATCGAGCTCAAAAAGTTAAAAGTAGATATCTTTAACTCTTTATAAATTTGCACCTATCAAAAAAAAATCTTTGGATAAAGGGTTTTGTTTAAAAAAATAAAAGACTAAATTAATAAGTATAATAATAAAGTGATGTCACACAAGGACAAGACTCGACAAATTCAAAACATGAAGTGCTCGAGCTATCAAGATACTTTATGCATGTCATAACTGGTACATACAAGGACTATAGAAGGGTAAATTTTTTTGGTACATACAAGGACTATAGAAGGCTAAAATTAAAAATTAAAAATCATGCTAGGGAAAAGGAGCCACCTGGGTTCTAAATGGGTCATGGACTCATTTAAATAAGAATTCTCTCTATCACCTTTTGTCACAAGAAAAGTCGGTCAATGAGAATCTAGGTTGGTTGTTATTTAAGTGACAAAAGGTGATATGGAGAATTCTTATTTAAGTGAGTCCACGACCATGACCTGTTAAAAAAATGGTGAACGCCACCATTAGGCGTCTCTCACCGATCGGTCTCATAGCTAACATCAGTGTGGTGAATCGCGTGACCCAGGGAAAAATGGGTGGTGTCGGGCTTTGAACCCTAGACCTCCATTATGAGTTCTCACTCCCTTACCACTAGGCCACTATCACGGAGACAAGGGCGGACCTATTAAGAAACCATGGGGGTTGGCCGACACCCATGAAAAAAAATATTTCTCGTTATATTTATGATTTAATCTTGACCAATCCCCAAGAAATTTTATCACCGACCCCATGAATTTTTTATGACCATAATGAAGCCCAATTTAAAACCAAAACGTATACTAAAATAACTTAAGAGAATTACCTGTGATAAAACTTAATTACCAATTAATAATTTATTTTAATATCCAATCACTCATATATAGCCCAATATATGCTAAATTTTAAATTTCTTTCTTTTTTAGCAGCAATTTTCTATATCAATTCGTCTTCTTGGGCTCGCATCTTTGACCTAAAGGGGAGCAACACTTTAACTCTAACGGTTTTGTCATTTAGACCCAACCCTTCACCTATCATTTTTAATTTTTTTTATCTGATCTAGTCATTTTAGTGTAATTTTAAAAGTTGAAGCATGTTGTTATGACCAAAAACTTAATTAATTTGGATATAATCCGTATATTTAGGTAATATGTAACAATTTTCAAAAAGAAAACTTGGACTGTAACCTTCTTTAAATCTACAATTTGTTGATTTGAATATTATTCCTACGAATCCTTTCGAAAGATAACAAATTTTATCATTTATTTTAATCAAAGAGATGATGATTTAGCGTTGTGATTTGATTTAGGTTTATCGTTTTCTAGGTGGCCTGACCCGATTTGAACCGGTAAAAAATGAGATATTTGACGATGTACATCACCCACAAAAAATTTCCGACCCTCATGAGAATATTTTCCGGGTCCGTCACTGTCCACGACTTATTTAGAATCCACATGCTCTTTACATAAGTCGTGAACTCACTTTTTGAGCTCATTATGAGATCCTTGACTAGGCTCAAAAGACAGCGCCCGACCCCAAATAAGAAAAATCAATCCCCTTGATTAGATATTGAGATAGGCCAACCACGATAAAACTTTCCCCTAATAAGCCCTACAAATTTTGAGCTCACTAAAAATTTCCCCTAATAAGCCCTACAAATATTGTGGCCTTTCTTTGGAGGCCCAATTCAAGATCATATAGACCTTTTGATTGTCTCTGATAGTGCCACCCATATCACATATAAGGGTTGAAAGATTATGATAGGCAATGGCTTAGCTTAGTTCAGACGGGGGACCCCTCCTGTTTTTTCGTGTAGTGGTGTAAATTTTCCGATATGTAGAGTAAATTTTTTAAAACCTTTATTTCCCGATAGGTGCACCCAGTTAATACTGTAACAGGTTGGAGACTAATCTCACACCCATAAGGCTCCAGCTAATGGGATCCAAAAGGGTATTAGTGCGATAAAAGTTCCAAGTGTTTGAACGGAGAAGAAAAGAAATAAGAAGGTTGAAATGTGTATATATATCAAGAAAAAATAAAAACAAAACGAAATGTAGTCAATAAAGTGGGGAGGACTGGCTCAATGTACCAAGCAACCCAAACAAAGGCTTAGGGCTCCCAATCTTGTACATTTTTTAATATGTAGTGGGGTTTTTTTTTGGTTTGTTGGCTTTTTCAGAAAGAAATACCAAATACAACAAAGACCCACATAAAAGCCTTCTGATATTCAATTGAAAAATGTTTAAAAAATATATTATGAATATTTTATTAAATAATTTGCATTAAAAGAGCTAGAAAATAAATTTAAGAGTAAATTACTGAGATAGTCCTTGTGGTTTGCTAGTATTTCACTTTTGGTCCCTATTTTCTTAAATTACTCATATGGTCCCAAACTTTGCCCACTTGTAACGCATATAGTCCTTAAGTCACCAAATTATTTACCAAATTATCCTCATATAAGAACTATATGTGTTACAAATGTGCAAAGTTTTGGACCATATACGTAATTTATGAAACATAGGGACTAAAAGTGAAATACTAGCAAACCAGAAGGACCATATAGGTAATCTACACTAAATCTAATAAACATTTTATACATGTAAATACAAACATTTTTTTAAATACACCATGTAAACTTTTTGTTTAATATTGTCGGCCTCAAACCTAGATAAAAGGAGAGGAAATTTTAGCCGACCATTGTCTCATATAAACACATATGAGCATATAGCTTCCTCTCACACCACTAATTCGAAAATAATTGGTCTCGTATGCTCCTTGTATGGGACATGCCCCATATTTGCCTATATGAAACGTATATAAGTACAATCCTTAATATTGAAAAATTCTGACAAATAATAATTGTCATCGTATATGTTCTGACAAACATATAGGAGTACAATCATTAACTTACGTAAAACATATGAAAAGTGTGAAAGATATGAGATGGGTGTCAGGTGTGAAATAAAGAACCTTCACATAAATTATTATTAACAAAAGTACTTAACTTGTTATCTCTCGATCATATTAATTATGTTTTTCTTTCTTTATCACATTACACAGACTCAAAAGTGCACTCGTTCTTGGCCTAGTCAAAAATTTTATATCTGTCACATAGTTAATCATTAATCAGTAGGTTAGTAACACGTATAACATACGGATTGATCGACTTTATGGTAAGATGCAAATTGAAAAAAACTTTAAGAAAACGATATAATTACAATCGACATAAAACATTATGAATTCAATCATTAAACATACGTAAAAAGAATATGCGACCCATTGTTTGATAATTCGAATCGTTAAAATAGTTCGTTTAATATAGTTACTATTATTGTCTTTATTACATGTATGTGAGTGAAGTTGGTTTAATTAATTAAAATAACGATTTAAAAAATACACAAAAAAAGATAAATTAATTTTTAGTAAATTAATATTTGCATTGGATTATAAAATTGTAACATTAAAAAGATAACATAGATTAAAAACATGTGAAAAATAAAACAATTGTGTCTTTACAAACAATTACTCATAGAGTGTATATTATTACTTTAAAAATTAATGTTTGAAATTTTTAATTAAAAAAATATAATTAACAAAACTATAAATGATCATTAATTATCTTAAATACAATATTATGAACTAAATATTGAAAACAACTATTTAAATAATTATAATTAATAAAAATTGTGAATGATTATTGGTTTAATAATCATACTAACCACATAATCAACTAACTATTTATTTTTAAATAATAAATACATATAAAAATTAAGACCCTAAACTTTTTTTTAAAAAAAAAAAACAAACAACCTATTTATTATTATTTGACATATTTTATTTTTGCCATCTAACGACATTAAATAAATAAAAATTAGTAATCATTCGTAAATAATAAGTATTTTTTAGACAAGAAATTAATGAAAATTTTCAACTTTTATTCTCGTGGTGATATGTGTACATTACGCATATGTGACAATGATCTTATAGTGACATGTGTCATGTGTGTGAGGTGGACATATTAGTTGATGGTCATGTGGCATTAAATTTACTCTTTTATTAGTAATAGAAGATTAATTATTATCTGTCTCTCGGACTAACTTTTTATAATGTAATTTTTTTATTTTTTTTACTTTTAATACATATTTTTCTATGCAATTTTGAATACACCAGTACTTGTAGTTATTTTTATTGAAATTTAATATAACATTATAACGAAAACTCAGTCATATTTTATGTAATATACGACGCAACTAGTTTTATTGAATTTTATATTAACATTTTGATACATATAAATTTATCGTATTTGAATTAATATTAAAGTTAAAGGTTTAATTTTTATTAAAAATACGAAAAATGTAAAGAAGTTACATGACGTCCTTCAGAATTTTAGAATATTAATTTCCCTTTGCACCTAATTTACTATAAGTGACTATTGAGTAATACCAACGTATTACTTGTTTAGTTTAACGCATCTTTATTTACACCCGACAACAGCTCATGTTCTCGAAATAATTTATTTTACGCTTAGCATCCTTCATAGATTATTTTTTTTGAACGAAAATGTTCTTATGTACCACGTATGCTGTTTTTACCAGTCCATCGAGCAGAGGTAAGACATACGCCTCTCAGATGCGTAGGAACCTTGTAAAATAGGTAAACACCTGCCTTCTATTGGAATCGAACCCAAGATAAACCTTAAACTGATATTTCACCGAGTGTCATTTAAACTTGCTCTCAGATGAATTTAAACCCAAAACCTTAGTCATCAAAGATAAGAACTCTAATCGCTAGGCTAGGTTTTCAGGACCTTCATAGACATCTACCCAACAAAGTTCTAGAACTACTTTAATTTACACTTCATTCCCTTTCAAATTCTGGAAGTTGTTAAATATTCGCTTATGTCTTATCCAAATACCCTCCAACTTTTTATATCTTTATACATAATAATAAATAAAAGTCGCAGAGAACACATCGGATATTTTTAAGTCTTCCTGTACATTTTTTCTAGCCTCTTTGACTCTCTTTTCAGATTAAATGTTTATCTATTTTATAAAATCTTAGTTATCATAAATAAGAATTTTATGTGACATGTGTTATATCACAAATCTACTTTTGTTTTTTCATTCATTGTTCACTCCTTAATATATTTTTAAGTTATTTACTTGATAATTTCGAATAATACTTTTCTAATTTTCATAAAAATATATAATTTTCATTCTTTTAATTACAGACCCAAACCCACTTTGCAATCTGCTAAAAAGAAATATGCAAGTAAATTATTAATTACATTATTTTAGTAATTTAATATATGCACAATTTTAACCTAGTAATGATTTTAAATACTAAGATATTAATTTATATTACTTTTATATTAAAAACTAATCATTAAATATAAACCTTAAAAACTCTAAACCCTAAATTATAAACTCTAATTATAAACTCTAAATCATAAAACTTAAAACTAAACCTTAAAGATGAACCCAAAGTCAAAATTTAAACCATAAAAACTAAACTTTAAAGTTAAACACACAAAACTAATTCATAAAACTAATTTCTAAATAATTTTAAATTCTATACCGTGAAAGTAAATGAAATAGTTCTAAGGTTATCATAATAATTCCAATCAAAGTTCATTAAAGTTCTGCTTGTTTTTATGTTTTAGGATAAAGTACTCTTCATCAGTGCTACTCTAAAATTCTTTCAAATGAGAGGTTTTGGGTTCAAATCCCCTCCACAGCGAAAAAGGGGTCTTAGGAGGGTCAGGGGTTTTCTCAGTAGGGTTTCCTTCTGAAGTGGTTGTGGTGGCTTATGGGAGGTCCAGGTAACTAGACCTTGGTGACATGGCCTGGAAACAGTGGGTTCACACGATTGAGACATTCGCCGTTAAAAAAAATTTTGAGCATACTTCTATAATATTAATAGGATTACAAGAATGGTAATAAGTAATAACGAATCAAAATGCCTTATTTAAATCCGAAAATTAACTTGACAATTTTATATCTCTATAAAAGTATTTGGTAGAATTATAAAGCATTACATTCCGCCAGTTCTTATTTTTTATAGTTGTGCATAAGATACGTCAATTTGTTACGTTAACCTTTTTATATTTTTATTTTGTGAAAGATGATTAAAAATCTATTGAACGCTTTAATATAGATATAAAATTATAATTTCAGTAATTTTCACATATAATGTGTTTTAGATTTATTACTTTTATCAGTTTTAATTTACAAATCTAACTTATTATTGTTTAGACTTTAGAGAGAATTAAATATATCATCTCTACGTTAAACTTACAAATTGCAAACTAATCAGAACTTAGAATGTTTAAATAATATAACTTGAAAATTTGACAAGTTAATATTAATCAGGTTAGTTAAACTAAACGCCACATTTGTGGTGCACGCATATCATGTATATATGTGTGGGCCCTTAAGGGGCAAAAGTAAAAGTGCACTAATTTTAACGTTATTTCAATTATTTTGTGAAAATAACGTTAAAATCATTGGGATGATCAACTTCAAACGATAACTTTGAGCCGGGGACTCTTTCGGACTGAAAGTGGGAATATACTGGGTAAGGTTGTTGGTTGTTGGTTAGTTAAACTAAATATACTTCTTATTTTAAAAAGACTAATAAGGATCATGAGTCATTAGATCATTAATCAATGTCTATGATTAAAAGAAGATGTTGAAGTGTATTTTAATAATTATAATTTTGTTGACTTTTTATTAAGTTCCATTATCTTCTTTAAATGTTTATAACTTTTACTTAGGTTATTATTTTTTGAAATAAAATATACAGTAAAAACAAGCATTTTTTTTATCATTTTGAATGAGTATAGTGTTGCTATAGAAAAAAGTTTCAGATAATTTTGTCTTTTATACATGTTATTGTATCTTTTGTATTTCCTGTTCAGTGTTGTGTTTTCTTAAACAATTTAAGACACAATGATGTTACAGAATACATAATGTCAAGCAAAGATCATACAATGATAAGTATATATGACACAATGACCTTTAAAAAGACACAATGACATGTAAAAAAAGATACAATTACATGTAACTAAAACACTCAAAAAAAGATGATTGTATACAAATGTTTTAAGAAAGACATAATGACGATAATTATACACAATAAACTGAAAAATTTTCATTTTTTATTACAATATTATACTTATTTTAAAAAAAATTCTCGTTTTTATGATATATTTTGTTCTAAAAAATAGTATTTTGAAATCTTCGAACTCAAATTTGATTTCATTATCTAATAGCCAATAATTTCTCTTAAACTTTTTAAGGATGACAAGTTTATTTTATTGAACCTAACCCAATATAAATCTTGAAGTGTTCGATAATAAAGTTAATAGTTATAATGTGTCAAAGTAAAAACATCACACTTTTATGTTTTTGCATCTAAATGAACGTTACGTCTCATCCAGAAACACAAATAGAAAAGGAATAAATTTGTCGGGCCATTTTAATATGAATTAGTTTTAAAGTTTTGTGGACAACTAATCAATAGAAGTTGTTCCCTCACCCACCTTCTTGATCTATTAAAAGAGTTAAATTACAGAAATAAACTCCTTTCGTGAATTTCTATATTATATATGTTCCTGCGATTAATTTGCTCATGAAAGTAAAACTTTGACTAAATTTCTATACGTTTCGTTTATTTGTTGTTTAAAAACACACTTACAAAAAGATTAAAAAAAACAAAAATAAAAAAGATACTTTAAATTGATTCTCATTGTCACTTCTTGTCAAGAAACTATGTAATAAGCTTACGGTTGTAAACGAACCGAACGAGCCATTATTCGTGTTCGTTCGTTTAACTTTTAAATTGTTCACGAACGGTTCATGAATGTTAAAGAGCGAAACTTCATGTTCGTGGTTGTAGTATTAAACTAAAAATAGTTTAAATATTATGATATTAAAATAAAAATAAAAATAATTTAGAATGTACGGCATATTTAATGAATAAATATAATAAATAAACCTAATTGAACATAAAAAGAACGTAAATGAACAAATTACCGAGCATTCACGAACACAAATGACTGAATACGGCCTTTGTTCATGTTTGTTCATTTAGATAACCGAACAGAATTTCTTGTTCATGTTCGTTCCTTTATTAAACGAACGAATATAAACGAACTTTTCGCCAAAAGGTGCACGAACTGTTCGCTGAACGTTTGGTTTGTTCGCAACCCTAGATAAGCTACATCAATTAAACTCAACAAAAGAAAAAAAAACAATAGTTAATTATCGAGAATTCATGACATATATAATTACTGATTAAGAATCCAATTTTAATACTCGTTAGTTGATTTCTCAAGTAGATATAAAGATTATTATTAACATATATACATTTAGAAACCTAATGAAAAGTAATAATAATTTAAAAATAATTATAATATAATTATAATATATACTATAAAATAATATTATAATAATAATAATAATAGTAAAATAATAATATAAGATTATAATAATAATAAAAATATTATAATATTAGTGTAATAATAATATTATAACAATATTATATAATCTTATCTTTTTGATTTTTACGGATAAATGAAACTTATATATAATTATGTAATGCAAGTTTAGGTATTTTTTATTTATCTACAATTATTTTTAAAATGTTTTATGTTTTGATTTAAAAATTTAAGACGTATGACAACTTTATGTTATATGAGTTTCAATTTTTAAGATCATGTTTTTATTCATGTTAACATATGTACATTTAGAAACCTAATGAACATGCAGTAATAATAATTTAAAAATAATAATAATATAATATAATATTATTATAATAATAATATTAAAATATAATATTAATATATACTATAAAATAATATAATAATAATAATAATAAAAATATTATAATATTATAATATTATTATAAATAATAATATTATAACAATATTATATAATCTTATCTTTTTTATTTTTACGGATAAATGAGACTTATATATAATTATTTGATGCAAGTTTAGGCATTTTTTATTTATCTACAATTATTTTTAAAACTTTTCTGTTTTGATTAAAAGATTTAAAACATATGACAACTTTATGCTATATAAGTTTCAAATTTTAAGATCATGTTTTTATTTCTGTTAACATATATACATTTAGAAACCTAATGAACAGTAATAATAATTTAAAAATAATAATAATATAATATAATATTATTATAATAACAATATTAAAATAGAATATTAATATATACTATAAAATAATATTATTATAATAATAATAGTAAAATAATAATATAATATTATAATAATAATAATAAAAATATTATAATATTAGTATAATAATAATACTATAACAATATTATATAATCTTATCTTTTTGATTTTTACGGATAAATGAGACTTATATATAATTATGTGATGCAAGTTTAAGCATTTTTTATTTATCTACAATTATTTTTTAAATGTTTTCTGATTTGATTTAAGGATTTAAGGTGTATGACAAATTTATCCTATATGAGTTTCAATTTTTAAGATAATGTTTTTATTCTTGTTAACATATATACATTTATAAACCTAATGAACAGTAATAATAATTTAAAAATAATAATAAGATAATATAATATATTGTTATTATAATAATATTAAAATATAATATTAATTTATACTATAAAATAATATTATTATAATAATAATAGTAAAATAATAATATAATATTATAATAATAATAAAAATATTATAATATTAGTATAATAATAATATTATAACAATATTATATAATCTTATCTTTTTGATTTTTACGGATAAATGTGACTTATATATAATTATGTGATGCAAGTTTAGGCATTTTTTATTTATCTACAATTATTTTTAAAATGTTTTCAATTCTGATTTAAAACGTATGACAACTTTATGCTATATGAGTTTTGTTGTGGGTCAATTTTTATGGTCTGAGATTCGGGATAGCCGAGGATAATTCGGGATATGGGATTCTTAAGTATCCTAAAATATCCTGAATACTAACGTCACTAATTGATCTGTTCTTTGTATAGCTTGACTTAGTCTTGCATGTTACTTATTGTGGACTTGATTTTACCTTAAAAGTTGGGATAAAGTCAAAAGAAACGTGGCGAACATGTTAAATAACGGCTACAAGTGGAGAACAAGTCTCAAACGCTCATATTGACTAGATTGGACCTAAAGATTCGAGATTTAGTTAAAAGAAACGATCACATGCGTTTAGTGGACGTTTAAGTGGAGTTACCAACCGTTGGAAACGTGGTAGCTGTCACAATTGAAGACATGGTCGTGATTCCGATATTCTCGCCGGAATATTCGGGAATACTGTTAATTGTATTTTAGTATAAATTGAGGCATTTGGTCGATATAGGACGACACTTTTTGCACACCAGATCACTCTTTCACTTCTTTCAATTTCATTCGCAGTATTTGAAGCTCTGTAGCAGTTTTGAAGCTCAGAAACACTTAGAGATCGATCATTTGTGCTCTTTCTTTGTACTTTATACTTTGTTATTTTAATAAGAACAAGGTAGAGTGAATGTCACCTCCCGAGGTTTTTATGCCGGTAATACTAAGGGATTAAGGGTTTTTCCTCGTATAAATCTCGTGTGTTTGGCTTTTTTTCTGTTTCATATTCTCAAATATCCCTAAGGATCCTCAGGGATATTTTTATTGAATTTTACTCACAAACTGTTTTCTTAATTCTAAAACATAATTCCCCACTAAACTAATTCGGTTTTGCTAAAAATGACTTTTGTTAATTTTTACCCGAAACAAGTTTCAATTTTTAAGATCATGTTTTTATTCCTGTTAATATGGGGTTACCGCCGCAACGCGCGAAGTAACCCTCTAGTAAACATACATTTGTAAACTTAATGAACAGTAATAATAATTTAAAAATAATAATAATATAATATGATTATAATAATATTAAAAAATAATATTTATATAATAATAATAGTATAAAATAATATTCTTATAATAATAATAGTAAAATAATATTATATAATCTTATCTTTTTGATTTTTACGGATAAATGAGACTTATATATAATTGTGTGATGTAAGTTTAAGACATTTTTTATTTATCTACATATATTTTTACAATGTTTTCTGTTTTGATTTAAAGTTTTACGACATATGACCACTTTATGCTATATGAGTTTCAATTTTTAAGATTATGTTTTTATTCCGGTTAAATATGGGGTTACCGTCGCAACGCGCGGAGTAACCCTCTACTTGTATACAAGCGTAATAAGTTTAAATTTTGATGTTTCCTTACAATATCAGATGGATGGATTTTGAGGGGAAAACTTGCTTTGATATAGAAAATTTGTATTTTTTTTAACTCTAATAAAACTTTTATGTTTATTGCATTGCTTTATACACTTAAAAAGGTTAAGCTAAGTTGAACATCTTCATGTGGTGGTAATTTTTATGCATTTGCCATGTCATATAATAGTTTTATATTTTATAGGGTAAGATTCACTAAAAACAAGATTTTCACTCAAAACAATAAAAACAATTTTAAAATACATTTGATAACTCTAAAGAACTCCGATTAAACTTATTGCGAATGTTTTGTATTGATTCATTCAAACTTAAATACTAAAGGTAAACCCTAAAGCTAGCTAAATACTAAATCCAAACTTTAAACCTACAAAATAGAGCTAAACATAAACCCTAATGCTAAAACTTAAACCGTAATTCAAAACCTTAAAGCTAAACCCCTTAAAACTAGACTCTAAACCCTAAAAGGAACCCTAAATACGAAAACTAAACCACAATCTGAACCATAAAAACTAAACTTTAAGTTAAAGGCTAAGCTAAATGATAAAACTAAGTTTTTAAAAAGCAAAAGCTAAAATCGTAGAATTCAATGAGACGGTTCCAACGCATTTGAAATTAGTTTAATCGAAATTCGTTAAAGTTGTTAAATATAGTTTTATGATTTTTTTTATTTGATTATTACTTTATTAATTTACATAAACATATTTTAGACATGCGTATCTCTGTACATATGAAGCAGGGCCGGTCTAATGGGTCAAGTAACTCAAGCAAGAGATTAAGACTCCAAAAATATGTCTTCATTTTTTTTTAATAAATTTTATAAATAGTAGGTTTTTTGGTTTATAGGCTTTTATTAGTTTGTAAGCTCAGAAGAGAATACAAAATATAACAAAGGCTCACATTAAAAACTTTTAGTATACAATTAAATAAGATTTTTTTTAAAAATTTATTATAAACATTTTTATTAAAGAATTTGCATTTAAAAAACTAGGAAAATAAATATAATACAACTATTTTATGCATGTAAATATAAACAAAATTTTTTAAACTCCACTAAATATAACATTCTAGTTTGTTTAAAAACAAGTTCGGTCTTACTTATATATACTTAATCATGTAGCATTCTCACATGTAAAAAAATCGAATTTATGTATCATAACAAATTAATTTTACAAGCACAAAGCTTACACTTCTCTTTAAATACTTGAACGCTTTGATTTTAATGTCATAATCGAGTTCACAATAACATTTCGAGATTGGGTACAAAATTTGCTAAGAATCTACGTAAAGAGGTTGGTAACCATATATTGTTGTACACTAAAATCACTCTTTTAAAACGTTGATTTCCTATTAAACGTTAATTTACTCGTTTGTTCATTTGGCAGCTAATGTCATCTTGTCCTCTAATAATGGTCTGTCGTCATTCTCAATTTTTATGATACTTTTCTTACGTTATGCTGACGTAATGTTCTGGAACTTCTACTTACCGTCAACTATTGGATGTTTTAATGCATTGGAATAGTTTCTTTACTTCTTTTATTAGAACTTTTAGGTTAAAGTCTCATCTATAGTAAATATTACTCTGAGTTGAGTCATGAGTTTTTTCTAGTAGTAGGTTTCTTAATTTCTAGACACGTGAGTCAAGACGTCAGGTCATCACACTATGTTCTTCAGGTGAAACGGTAATCTATTTGTCGGGGTGATCCCGGGTGACCGAGTATTCTTGTTAAAAAAATGTAAAAAGATACTAAAAAACAATTTTTTTATCCTATTTGAATAGGTAAAATTTTCTTTCATCTCACTTCCCATACTCATTAAATCGTAATATTATACTAGGTATGTATATTTGTTTGTTTTAGTCTTCAATTTGATTAAAAAAACAAGATGTGATTATAAATTAATAATTTGTAAATTAAACATATGAATGTATAAAAAGGATGGTGTTAAAATAACATACTAAATAACGATATGTATGCATAGCAAAATTATAATAAAATACAATTAAATGGTATGTTAGAAGGGAACATTATTAAAAATATCAATTTATTAGATATGTTCATTTAACCAATCAATACCTAAATATATATTTGTGTATATGCCTTACACTCTATACATATAGACGCCCGACTATAAATATACCAATCAAGAAATGAAGCGTGATTTAAATGGGTACCAACACCCTTATACTCCGGAAAGCAAATTATAATGTGGACATTTTGTGGCTAAGACTAGGGTGCGCATAGTGTGGTTCGGTGCGGTTATGGTTATTTTCATAACCAAAACCGCTAGTTCGGTTAATTCTAAATCCATATACATAATCATAACCAATTGATCGGTTAACCATTAATCTGTTAACCATTAATCGATTAACCATTAGTTATTACTCGGTTTCGGTTAATAATGAAATTGTTGAAAAAACTAAAAAAAAACTTGTAAGCGTGTTAATTAGAGATATATTGATAATGAAAATCTAAGTAAAACTCGTATAACTTTAGAATGACTGAGAATGAGTGAATAAAAAAAGAAAAAACCTTAAGAACACTAACTAATCTTCTAATATATTTAGTTTCACATGTAACTCATAATATCTTCATTATATAAAAAACTATAGCTCACCTTTTATACTTAACTTGCATCATAACTCGTTAAAAAAAAAGAAATACACACACATACACACCTAAAAATATTAAAAAAAAAACAAATATGTAATAATCAGTTCGGTTCGGTAAAAGTAGGTTAATGGCTTGGCTTAACCATAACCATAACCGAATGGTAAAGTTAATAGCTTAGCTTAACCATAACCGTCGGTTAAAGTCGGTTTCGGTTAAAATCGGCTATGGTTCAAGATGGTTATCGGTTAATCAAGTGCAGAAGGGGTGGAGCCCACCTCAATTACAAATTAATTTCTTAAGGTTTATGTGAGAAGAATAAGTTGAAGATAAAAAAGAGAGAACGAATATGCATATAAGAATTCTTATATGAAAAAAGTTGATGTACGTGACAGTGGTGATTATTCTTTGCATCGTAGGTAGTCTGACATTCTCTTTTATTTTGCTATTCAAACGGTCATTTTTTTATTTTTTCTTACCAATAAATTCGATCAAACCGTCGACCAGTTGAAATAAAATGGGTGTCAAGTATGCATCACAAGACCAATTAGATTATTTTCATGTTTTTCATGTGGCCGGTCAGACCGGTCTCATTCCGAAAAACATAACTTGTTTCACGTGTAACAATATTAATATAATTTTTGTTCCACACAAATGACAAAAGGTGTGTGGTTGCGATGGGATTTGATCCCAACAAATATTGTTACTGTCGTCTCTGTTCTAGGTTTGACACATTTTGTAATTTGATTCAAGGTCAACGATGATTTTTCACCTTTAATTAAGTTTGGGTGTAAAACGAATAGTTGTTAGACTCCTCGTAATGCAATTAACGGGTGCACTTAACACATTCATTCTAGTCATTAGTGTCATCTTCGTTTTTTAACCATTTTTCTCGTGTGCATACTCTCTACTCTTTTTAGCCTCAAACTATCATTCTCACATACATCATATCTTTTACAATTCACCTCTCTCTTCCCTCTCTACCTGCAACACACGTCAAGATGTGTGAAGCCTCATGTGCGGCCTCTACTGTGTCAGCCTCCAATGTGTCCATTCGGCTTGCCTCCTCCACGTCGGAGACATGCGCTCTCTCCAAATTCGCGTTGGAAACAATCTTACCCAAAGTAGGGCATCCAAAAAGTTTGAAGCTCGGATTCGGCTTGTATCGCGTACGGAAAAAGCTCGGTTAAAGCTTGGCTCGAATAAGGCTCGTTTGTAACCGAGCCGAACCGAGCCAGCTCGTTTTGTAACCGAGTCGAGTCCGAGCCAGCTCGTTTTGTAACCGAGCCGAGTCCGAGCCAAGGCTGACTCGGCTCGTAGCTCGGCTCGTATGCTCGGCTCGTGGCTCGGCTCGTTTGTACAACATGTTATACTAAAAATATAAAAATATAAGGTTACTTTCACTAATAAATATATTTTGATGTTATTTTGTAATTATGTTAAAAAATAAAAATATAAAAAATAAAAGAAAACAGGATGAAAATACGAAATGAATCTCAATTATCACGTGCTCTACTAATTCCTAATTCACAAATCATATTATTAATCCTAGTTCCACATATTCACGCCTCTTCTCTTATGTAAAAACCGAGCCAAAAACGGACCGAGCCGAGTTGATGTGAATGTAATTTAAATATTAAATTTCTTATGTGAAAACCGAGCCAAAAAAGAGCCGAGCCGAGCCTAGCCAGCTCGGTTACAAACGAGCCAAGTCCGAGCCAAGATTTCAGGCTCGGTTTACAACCTGACCCGAGCCAGACTCGGTTCAAATCCGAGTCGAATCCGAGCTGACCCCTGGCTCATCGTGAACACCCCTAAGTCCCAAAGCATGGTTGTACCCACAGCAGTTTCATTTGTACGATTAAAATCCAATTATAATATTTTTCATAAATTTATAGTCACCAGATTGTGAAGAGAATAAACTTTACACAGAATCGGGTCCCACGCTAAAGATGAAGCTTCTTTGAATCGAACTTATAAATACAGCTTCATTAATGCATTTCAGTATTTACGTAAGAACATACAACCCAAAGGGTCCGGATTCAATCACCGGAGTTCGAAAATGGCGGAAGAACCGAAGTTGAGTTTTAGCCGGAGTGTAGGCCGTAGCATAGGCCGGAGTATAAGCAGAGCCGCAGGAAGTTGGCGGATGGAAGACGTGTTTACTCCCGGCGGTGGTGCTAGTCACGACGGACGTAGCAGTCGTCACTCCATGGAAGACGAAGAGGCCTTGCGATGGGCTGCGTTGGAGAAACTACCGACCTATAATCGATTACGAACCACAATCTTCAAGTCGTACGTTCCGGCGGATCAACAGCAAATGCCTACCGGACAGATGCTGTTAGATGTGCGAGATCTTGATCCGCAGGCTAGACAAAGCTTCATCGATAAAATTTTCAAAGTTGCTGAAGAAGACAACGAGATTTTTTTGAGGAAGTTCAGAGATCGGGTTGACAAGTAAGTTTAAAGCGTAAACTGTAAATTATCATTTTGCCTGATTCAATTTGAATTTCGTAGAATTTGTACTAGATTTTAAATCAAACAGTAATCACTGTTCTTAATTACATTATTAATTGTTAGAATCAAACTTGCAATTGAACAATTCAAATGATGAATTGGATGATAAACTTGCAGAAATAATTTGAAGAACAAGAAAGAATAAGTTTGTTTTCAAATTCCAGTGTATTGTTGTATCAATTTCATCTCTGATAACCAACATTAACTTAGCAGTTTTTGACACATTTGAATTGATTTTGACATTGTTTTAAGATAATTAACACCTGATTAGTAACAAAACATATTAATTCATTTCAGAGTTGGAATCTCACTTCCAACGGTAGAAGTTCGGTTTCAAAATTTGTCCGTGGAAGCTGACTGTCACGTCGGAGATAGAGCACTTCCGACGCTGACAAACACCGCCCGGAATATTGCTGAATCACTTTTAGCTTCAATCGGCATCAGTTTCTCCGAAAAAGCTAAGCTTCGTATTCTTAAAGATACATCAGGGATTATCAAACCAGGAAGGTATGGTATATCTTCACATTTGTTACTTATTCATCAAGATTTCTGTGAGGGCGTATTCTTTCATAATTTCACAAACTAAATGGTGTTAATTTGCAGGATGACACTGCTGTTAGGACCGCCATCTTCCGGTAAGACAACGCTTTTGTTGGCTTTGGCGGGAAGGTTGGATCCTAGCTTAAAAGTTGAAGGGGAGATAACATATAACGGTCATAAACTCAATGAGTTTGAACCTCGAAGGACATCAGCCTATATAAGCCAGAATGATATTCATGCAGGAGAAATGACCGTTAAAGAAACCTTAGATTTCTCAGCAAGATGCCAAGGAGTTGGCTCTCGTTTAGGTAAACTAACCTCATTTTTCAAGATCACTCCATTTTGATTCATGCTTATGTATATATGATTGATAACTATGAACGATGAAATATAGAAATGTTAACGGAGCTTGCGCGAAGAGAAAAAGAAGCGGGGATCTTTCCGGAAGCTGAAGTTGATCTTTTCATGAAGGCGACCGCCATTGAAGGAGATCAAAGCAGTTTGATCACTTACTACACTCTTAGAGTAAGTGTGAACTTTCAAGTTTTACTGTTTTTTGTGTAATAAATCAATATGTTAATTAATATGTGTGTTGCACCAAAAATTAGATATTGGGTCTCGATGTCTGTCGTGACACATTTGTTGGGGACCAAATGAGAAGAGGTATATCAGGGGGACAAAAGAAACGTTTAACCACGGGAGAAATGCTTGTTGGGCCTGCCAAAACTTTGTTTATGGATGAAATATCGACAGGTCTTGATAGCTCAACTACGTTTCAAATAGTGAAATGCATGCAACAAGTTGCACATCTCACCGAGTCCACCATCTTCATGTCCCTGCTCCAACCAGCACCTGAGACTTTTGATCTTTTCGATGACATCATCCTACTATCTGAGGGCCAGATTGTGTATCAAGGCCCACGTGAACACGTTGTCGAGTTCTTTGAGAGTTGTGGGTTCAAATGCCCAGAAAGAAAGGGTACTGCTGATTTCTTGCAAGAGGTAAAAAATTTAAAACTAAAACAATTGTTTTTAATACATACAATCAGTAGTGTTAAATCACAAATTTCTCAACTTTTATGAATGATGATAATAGGTGACATCTAAGAAGGACCAAGAGCAATATTGGGTAGATAGAAACCGAGCATACAGATACATTCCAGTGAGCGAATTTGGTCAACGGTTCAAAAGTTTCCATGTAGGGGAGAAGCTACAACAGGAATTATCAGTCCCATATGACAGAAATAAAAACCACAAAGCTGCTTTAGTGTATAAGAAATACTTAGTACCCAAGATGGAACTCCTTAAGGCCTCATGGGATAAAGAAGTGCTGCTAATGAAAAGAAATGCTCCTGTTTTTGTTTTTAAAACCATACAAATCGTGTTTATATCGTTTATTTGCACCACTTTATATCTTAGGACCACAATGCACCACAGGAACGAAATAGATGGATCGCTTTATGTCGGTGCACTTTTGGACAGTATGCTTATTAACATGTTTAATGGGCTTGCTGACCTGTCACTCATTGTGATGAGGCTTCCTGTTGTTTACAAACAAAGAGACCTCATGTTTCACCCCTCATGGGCTTTCACTCTTCCAGCTTTCTTGCTTCGTATTCCCATATCCATGATTGAGAGTACTGTGTGGACCATCATTCTCTATTGGGGTATTGACCTTGCACCTGATGCTAGCAGGTATTATGTTGACCATCATTCAAATATTAAAAAAATGTACATTATATGCCAATACAATATGTATTGTATGGTGTGATGCAGGTTCTTCAAGCATCTCTTGTTGGTGTTCTTGATACAGAATGTTGCAGCAGGTTTGTTTAGGCTGATTGCCGGAGTTTGTAAAACAATGAACATTGCAAACGTGGGTGGATCGATTGTGCTTCTGTCTATATTTTTGTTGGGTGGTTTTATTCTACCTAAAACTCAGATTCCAAATTGGTGGGAATGGGCTTATTGGCTATCACCTCTGTCTTATATATACAAAGCCATTAACATCAACGAGTTTCTTGACCCTAGGTGGACTAACCAAAGAGTAAGTCACTATTTCTTGATAAAAATTTTAATAACTTTACTTAAACCGAAGAAAAGCCAATATATTTGATTTTTTTTTGCAGAGTTCCAACAATTCAACCAACTTAGGGTTTGCTGTGCTAAAGAACTTGGATATCCCAACTTCTGAAAGCTCATACTGGATTGGTGCTGGTGCTCTACTTGGTTTTGTTATTCTTTTCAATATCCTCTTCACTGTGGCTCTTATGTATTTAGAAGGTAAGTTCGTTGACTATTATGTATTTAGAGACTTGAATTTCAATAACTAACCTTTGTGATTCTTTTATTTACCAACCAGCCCCTGGAAAACCACAAGCAATAATCTCCAAGGCAGAAGCTGCAGCCATGGATGGTCATGCTACTGAAGGAACCGGTTCAAGTATGGAATACAGTTATAAAAACTTGCTAGTTTTATACTTAACAGTTAACACACACAAATAATTTGTTGATTTGTCTAACTGATAAGTTTTCTAGGGGGACAGAAGGAATTACGCCAAATTCGGTCTTCAATTTCTAATGCTAATGGTGCATCTAAGAAAGGGATGGTTCTTCCATTTACTCCACTTGCCATGTCATTCAACGACATGAATTATTATGTTGATATGCCTAGTGTAAGCTACTTACCCAAAATATAATTCATTTATCATAGATTAAATCTTATAGTTATTTAATAATAGGAAATGAGAGAACAAGGGGTGACAGATACCAGGTTGCAATTACTTCGTGATGTAACTGGTGCTTTTAGACCTGGAGTGTTAACGGCATTGATGGGAGTCAGTGGTGCTGGAAAAACCACTTTAATGGATGTTTTAGCAGGTAGAAAAACCGGTGGCTATATTGAAGGAGATATTAGAATATCGGGATTCCCAAAGAAACAAGAAACATTCGCTAGAATATCTGGATATTGTGAACAAACTGATATACATTCCCCCACAATTACTATTCATGAGTCCTTGATCTACTCAGCTTTTCTCCGTCTCTCTAAAGAAGTTAGCAAGGAAGATAAATTGGTAAAATACCAACAGTATTATGAGTTAGCATATAGCATATTATTAAGTCTTGATATAATAATAATAATAATAATAATAATAATAATAATAATAATAATAGTTGTTTTTTGTTTTCAGTTGTTTGTGAGTGAAGTGATGGAGCTTGTTGAACTAGACACCATCAAGGATGCAATAGTTGGACTTCCAGGAGTTACTGGTTTATCAACAGAACAAAGAAAAAGATTGACAATTGCGGTTGAGCTTGTCGCTAATCCTTCAATTATTTTCATGGATGAACCAACTTCTGGTCTTGATGCAAGAGCAGCAGCCATTGTTATGAGAGCTGTGAGAAACACTGTGGATACAGGAAGAACAGTAGTTTGCACCATTCATCAACCTAGCATTGATATCTTTGAATCCTTTGATGAATTGTTATTATTGAAAAGAGGAGGTCAAGTTATCTATTCAGGTCCCCTTGGTAGACATTCTCAAAATATCATCGAGTACTTTGAGGTGCATATTTAGATCCATTAATATGTGGGAGGAGGGAAAAACTTGAGATGAACTAATCCTTTTATGTGTTGTCTTCTATGCTATCAGGCGGTTAATGGAGTTCCAAAGATTCCTGAAAAATACAATCCAGCAACATGGATGTTGGAAGTAAGCTCTGGTGCTGCGGAGATGCGGCTGGGTATTGATTTCGCTGGCCATTTTAGTGCCTCATCTTTGCATCAGTAAGTCCTTTATATTATATAAGGATATATTAAAGCTCTGTTAAAACAATTAATACTTAAAAATGGTTATAACAGGAGGAACAAGGCTTTGGTGAAGGAGTTAAGTGTACCTCCTCCAGGAGCCGTTGATCTGCACTTTGATACACAGTATGCTCAGTCTGCTTGGGGACAATTCAAGTCTTGTCTATGGAAGATGTGGTGGAGTTACTGGCGAAATCCTGATTATAACCTTGTCCGTTTTTGTTTCACCTTACTTTGTGCCCTCATGGTCGGGACTGTGTTTTGGAAAATTGGCAACAAAAAGTAAGTCTTGCATGATCATGGATTCTTTAAGAAAAATAAAATAAAATTTGTAAAGTCATTTTATAAACTTATGTTCCTGATTATTTATTGTAATTATTTCAGGTCCACCAGCAATGATCTAAGCACTGTGATTGGGGCCATGTACGCAGCTGTATTTTTCGTCGGTATCAACAACTCGCAGACAGTACAACCTGTTGTGGCTACAGAAAGAACAGTCTTCTATCGTGAAAGAGCAGCAGGGATGTACTCTTCATTGCCATACGCCATGGCGCAGGTTTGTTCAAATTCCAAAACAACATGTTCACAAAATTCAATGAAACTTATTATGAATTATGTTTTAGGTGTTTGTCGAGATACCATACGTATTACTTCAAACGATATACTACACTGGAATTGTATACACCATGGTGTCCTTTGAATGGACGGCTGCTAAATTCTTTTGGTCGTTCTTTATCAACTTCTTTTCATTCCTCTACTTCACATACTATGGAATGATGACAGTTTCCATCACACCAAATGAGCAAGTAGCAGCTATATTCGCTGCTGGCTTCTACCTGCTTTTCAATATCTTCTCAGGGTTTTACATCCCTAGACCCGTAAGAACTCTATACTTTTGTTTTAATTTTACAATCTCCAGTTGACTAACATTGACTCTCTTTTATAAATATTTCAGAAAATTCCGGGATGGTGGATTTGGTACTACTGGATCTGCCCAATGGCATGGACTGTGTATGGTTGCATTGTTTCGCAATATCATGACGCAAACCATGAAATCATTGTACCTGGGATGACAACTAACCCGTCCATGACAGGTTACATCAAAGACTATTATGGTTTTGAATTGGATTTCATGGGTCCTGTTGCTGCGGTTCTTGTTGGTTTCTGTGTGTTCTTTGCCTTGCTTTATGCAACCTTCCTTAGGACTTTGAACTTCCAAATGAGATAAAGGAAATATGTAGTGTGTGTGTATTGTTTGTGTATACATTTAATATATGGTGTTTTGTGTTGGCAACGAGGCCTAAGAACACTGATAGGAATTTGATCTCAATTAAAACTTTTTTTGTTTACTATAATTTTTTATTTTATTCTTTCACATGGATTCAGGGATTGAATCCTACTTTCTTCAAGATCTGGCTCTTGATTGCTTTCTACCTTCTTGCAAGAAACGAACCAAGCAATCTTCTTTCTAAGGAACATTCTTGTTTACCTTCTTCAAGAAACTTATTCTTGATTACCTTCTTTATGATATAAACAAACAAACAAACTTACTCAGTATATTCTCACTTTTCAGTAGGGTTTGGGGGAAGGATGGACACAAACCTTACCCCTATCCCAGTTAGGATAGAGAGTCTGCTCCAAAGAAGTCCCCGGCTCATGGTTGCTGTTTGAAGTTAATCATCCCAACACTGTTAACGTTATTTTCACATAACAAGTAAATTAACGTTAAAATTAGTGCAATTTTACTTTAACCCCTTGATAACCCACACATATATACATTATATGCGTGCACAACACATGGTGCGTTCCTTCTTTAAGATATCTTGGATGCTAAAATTTACCGCTTCAATAACTTTCTACAAGAACCTTGAATTAATTCACGGTATTAGAGCTAACACACGAACACTGATTTTGATCTCAACGAAAATCTACTCTTTTGTTTATTATAATTCTCGACAAGGGCGGCCCGGGAGAGGGGCCAAACCCGACCCCGTCCCGGACCCATTTTTTAGAGGGGCACAAAATTTTTTATAATACGGATTCATTCAAATGAGAATTAATAAGAGAAATCGAACTAAAAATAAACATTTATAAACACATTGATTAATGGTGCAATAAATCATGTTTGTTAAAGTATACGAAGTTACTTTCATGCCCTTTAAACTAAATATGTCAATTGGTTCTAGTTAACGTTTCATTCGGTCTGATTTAATTGGTTTTCAATTTTTTTCCTATCAAAAAACCGAACCGAATTCGAGAAGTGATTTGGTTCTAATTTTGGTTAAAACCAAATAAACAGATTGAAAGCCATTTAAACCGCTTAAAAGTCAAATAAACCAATCTAAATAAACCGAATTCAATTGAATAAACCGATCTGAATAAACCGAATTCAACCGAGCAAACCGAATCCAATCTTATATATTATTAATAAGATAATAAATTTAAATTTGAAAAATAAGATAATAAATTTAAATTTGAATTCGGTTTAATCGGTTAACCAAACAAAACAAATTTATAAAAAAATTGGAATAAAAAACCGAAATTTGGATATGGTTGGATACCGAACCGAAAGCTGAATTAGGAATTTGATACTGTTGGGAATCATGGTGGTATTCGATTTGACTTTTAGGTAAAAACAAGTTTAACCAATTAGTATATTAAATCTATATTTAATATAACACAGCGGAATTAGGGTTTTGACCTTTTCACTTTTTAAAATTCCCAATCAGGATCATGGTTACAAACATACAAACACAGATATAATTTTAACTAATCTAATCTACCGATGAAAAAGATATACCCTTTCGGTTAATGATTAACCGTTTGAGACACCGAGGTTCAACGAACGGATGCTAGAACACGAGCACGAACGGGTTCCTGGTTCACAATTGAAGCAGGAGATGGTTTGGGTTTATTAATCGGAATTCACGAACTATTTTTTCTTTTCTTTCTGATGTTCGACAGCAACAAAAATATAAAATCAATAATCCTTGTATGATCTCTTGGGTTTCAAGATAGAAGAGACAAAACTAATTTTTGCTTCCTTTTTGTTTTCGACGGCAGCTCCACCAGAAAAGAAAGAAAAAAACAAAAACCAATTTTTCTTTGTTCCTTTTCACGGCTGAAAAACAAATTAGGGTTGGTTCAATTAAGATTAATATCCTTTTAATCTTATAATACTAACTTTTGGGCCCTAAGCCTAATTTAGTTAGTTTAGGTCCAATACACATTATCAAGCCCAACACTATTATTTAATTAAATTAATAATTAAACTTATAAAATTTATAACACTTATAAATTATAAATTCGTTCGTGAATACCAGTTAATCAAATCAAGTGGATTTAATGTTCGTTGACCAAGATGTAACTCTTACGGGTCACAGCTCGGTTAGTTACGTTAACTTATCAAGTCCGTACATATAAATCCAACAATCTACCACTTGGACAGATTTCGATAAAAGGTCAACGCAGACAGTCAGCGGTGCTCTAGCTGCACATAACTGCTCCTAACAAGGTATGACACTTTAAAGTCATTAACCAAATTTTCGTGCTACAATAGCAGGATACTAGACTTATGATAATCATTGTCATCTATCATTTCTGTAAAAGACATCAATTGAAACAATGAGACATGGATCTAATTCATTCTCATATGACGTTCAATTATTATTGTTCTCGATTTAGATTCAGAGTAGTCCAATCAAACACACAGTCAGTTTGGGTAAGGCCTTACACTTCACCAGTTTGAATCAACGAGGACGCCATAATGTCTAACTGTTACATGAAATATGTAAGAGTACAGAATCCCAATCTTGATTATATACAACTCCGCTGAACCTCAAAACCATTCCCAATCAAAGCCTTTATGACTGGCAGTTACGCGACAGCGGTTGACAATTATCAAAGAATGCCCCTTAGTAAACGAAAGTTCTAGTATATATCTCAGGTCAGAGGATACAAGATGAGTTTACCAATTTCAAAAACATCTCATGACTAAGATCCATGGAGATGATTTGAAGTGAGTTACATCCAACATCATTCATAATAATGTCTGTGAATTTGGTAGTCAACTACTTGAGACCAAATCCAGAATAGTCTTAATTCAGAATCGTTCCCACGAGTCTAACTGACTACGGATAATTAAGAATACAATATTCATGGATTAAACGTATTAAAAACGAACACAATTATAAAATTCATAATTGCATTTAAACCAGTAAATCAAAAGTGAATTTAACAGTATAACTGTTTTTATGTTCATACATCCAAATACTAAATCAAAACATATCACTAGCAAATCTAAGCCCGATCGCATTCCTATGCTGATCATACTTGTCTTGAGTCATTGGCTTAGTGAACGGGTCTGCTAGGTTTTGATCTGTGTCCACTTTGCTTATTATGATGTCTCCACGTTCCACTATTTCCCGTATGTAGTGAAACTTTCTCAAAATGTGCCTGGATTTGTGATGAGACCTGGGCTCTTTGGCTTGAGCTATAGCACCTGTATTATCACAAAAGATTTCGATAGGTTTCCGAATACTTGGAACCACATCGAGGTCAGCTATGAACTTCTTTATCCAAGTAGTTTCCTTTGCAGCATCCGATGCAGCAATATATTCAGATTCGGTGGTTGAATCCGCCACTACACTCTGTTTGGAACTTTTCCAGGAGACAACTCCTCCATTAAGAGTGAATACGAAACCTGATTGTGAGCGAGAGTCATCTCGGTCAGTCTGGAAGCTAGCATCAGTGTAACACCTTACAGTGAGCTCTTCTTCCACTCCTCCAAATATCAAGAACATTTCTTTAGTTCTTCTCAAGTACTTCAGAATGTTCTTGACTGCAGTCCAATGGGCAATGCCAGGATTTTGCTGAAAACGACTGGTCATGCTCAAAGCATACAAGACCTCAGGTCTAGTGCATAACATAGCATACATTAAAGAACCAATCGCAGAGGCATATGGAATTGCTTGCATTCGCCTAATTTCAATGTCCGTTGAAGGAGATTGCGATTTGTTCAACACGGTTCCTTTAGTCATGGGAATAGTCCCTTTCTGGGAGTTCTCCATGTTGAAGCGTGTCATCATTTTGTCTATGTATGTACTTTGACTCAGCCCTAGAAGCCGCTTAGATCTATCTCTGTGGATTTCTATTCCAAGAATGTAAGCTGCTTCTCCAAGATCTTTCATTGCAAAACAAGTTCCCAACCAGTGCTTGACTTCGTAAAGCATAGGAATGTTGTTTCCAATAATCAGTATATCATCCACATACAAGATGAGGAATGATATAGTGCTCCCACTTGCCTTCCTGTAAACACATGGTTCATCTTCATTTTTGATGAAGCCAAACTCTTTGATCTTTTGATCAAAACGAAGATTCCAGCAGCGAGATGCCTGTTTGAGTCCATAAATAGACTTATTTAGTTTACATACCTTACTTGGATATTTTGGATCAATAAAACCATCAGGCTGAACCATATAGACATCTTCAGAAAGATTTCCATTCAGAAAAGCGGTTTTAACATCCATTTGCCATATCTCATAGTCATAATATGCAGCTATGGCAAATAATATCCTGATATATTTGATCATAGCAACAGGTGAAAAAGTTTCATCATAGTCAACACCTTGAGTTTGAGTGAAACCATTCGCAACCAGCCGTGCTTTGTAGGTATGAACATGTCCATGCATGTCGGTTTTTCTCTTGAAAATCCATTTGCTCCATATTGCCCGTGAACCGGGGGGTAGCTCAACCAAGTCCCAGACTTGATTGTCACGCATGGATTGCATCTCGGAATTCATGGCATCGAGCCATTTCGCAGATTCTGGATCTGTTATAGCAGATTTGTAGTTAGTAGGTTTGCCATCAGGCTCAGCTACTACCAGGACTTCAGAACCATCAAGATGCCAAAGGTATCTATCAGGAGCATTGCGAGTCCTGCTACTTCTACGAATGCTTGTGTTTATGTCTGATTCATTAGCAACAACTTCTTGTTGATCAGACGTTTCGACTTCGTCAGCGGTCGTTTGCGGTTCTCGAATTTCTTCGAGATCCACAATATTGCTTCCAGTTCCTCGATCAAGAAATTATTTCTCGAGAAAGTGGCCCTTCCTTTTGATGGAAATCAAGTTTCCATCAGGATGGTAGAAATAATATCCGCTTCTATTATGGTATCTAACCAAAACAACCTTTTCGCCTCGAGGATCAAGTTTGCCATCAAAATCTCTAGTGACATATGCATCGCATCCCCATACCCTAAGGTAAGACAGACTGGGTTTAGTGCCAAACCATATATCATATGGTGTTTTGTTTACCTTCTTAGTCGGTGCCAGATTTACAATGCGGGCTGCGGTCATAAGAGCAAAACTCCAAAAGGAGTGAGGCAAGTTAGTTCTACACATCATCGATCGGACCATATCAAGTAGGGTGCGATTTCTCCTCTCGCTTACGCCATTAAGTTAGGGTGTGCCAGGAGGAGTGGGTTGTGAAACAATTCCACGTTCTTTTAGATGATTGATGAACTCTAAGCTGAGATATTCGCCACCTCGATCTGATCGAAGTGCCTTAATTGTTTTACCGAGTTGGTTCTCTACTTCGTTTTGAAATTCTTTGAAATTTTTAAAGGTTTCATGCTTATGCTTCATTAGATAAACATATGCATATCGACTATAATCATCAATGAATGAAACGAAGTATCTTTCATGATTTCTAGACATGGTTCTGAAAGGACCACACACATCAGTATGTATGAGTGCTAACAGATCTTTTGCTCGTTCACCAACATGGGTGAAGGGATCTTTAGTGATTTTGCCAGCTAAGCAAGATTCACAGTCATCAAAGGAGTCCTGTCCAGTGGATTCAAGAATCCCCTCAGACTGGAGCCTTTTTATGCGAGATTTGCTTATGTGGCCAAGTCTACAATGCCATAGAAATGTATCATTAATGCCAGATTTGATACGTTTAGAAAGATTGTATATGTTATTGTTTGGTTGAACATCTATTTCATAAATACCATTTCGAGGTTTAGCCTCAAAATAAAAGACATCATTTAAGTAGGTAGATATAGCTATACCATTAAAAACGTACTTAAATCCTTGTTCAAACAATAAAGAAACTGAAATAATGTTTCTGGTCAAACTAGGTCCAAACTAACAGTTATTCAAAATAAGTGCAAGGCCAGATGGACATGTAAGATGATATGTCCCAGTTGCAAGAACTGGTACTCTTTTCCCATCACCAACGATGAGCTCCATGTCGCCTTGTTTCAGCGTCTTCCACTTTTCATGTGTCTGCAAGACATTAATAATGTGGTAACCACATCCAGTGTCAAACACCCATGTGTTGCTAGAAACAGTAAAAAGTTCAATAACATAAATAGAGATACCTGAAGGGCCTGCACCATTGGCCTTGTTCATCCTCAGCTTAGCCAGATATTCAGGGCAATTACGCCTCCAATGCCCCATCTTGTTGCATTCAAAGCATTGACGCTCCTCAGGGGGTGGTGCTTTAATAATTGGCTTGGCTTTGTTGGTGGCATGCTTGGCAGCAATAACAGCTTTATTCTTGCCTTTGCTGTTATAACCCCGTTTCTTGGGATTGGGCTTTCTAACACTAGCAGATCGAACTGTCAATACCTGATTGACTTTGCTTGGTACATTCATCTCAGTCGTCTTCAGCATCCCATGCAGTTCAGGCACAGTCTTCTCCCAAGCATTCATATTGAAATTCATTACGAACTGGTCGTAAGACTTTGGGAGAGAGTTCAAGATGAAATTTGCTGCCATTTCATTTGACAGGGGGTAACCAAGTTTACTCAGTTGGTTGATGTACCCTTTCATCGTAAGCACATGAGCACTAACTGACGAGCCTTCTTGCATTTTGCAGCCGATAAGCTGCTTCATGGTGTCATAGCGTTCTTGACGGGCTTGTTTCTGAAACATGCATGTAAGTTGCTGGATCATGTCAAAGGCACTCATGTCTTCCATGTTCTTCTGAAGATCAGAAGACATGGTGGCTTGCATAAGGCAGGCTACCTCAATGGCATCCTCGTTATGCTTTTCCCAGGCTTTACGGGCAGCAACCGTATTACCCTCAGGCTCGTTAGGAACTAGACCTTCCAGTACCTAGTGCTTTTTCGCAAACTTGAGAACAATTTTCAAGTTACGATGCCACTCGAGAAAGTTGGTGTTATTCAACTTATCTTTCTCAAGTATAGACTTGAGAGCGAAGAAGGAGTTATTTTCATGAGACATCTGTTAATGTAAGCAAAAATAAATAATTAGTATTTTGATGTTTAATTCCTTATTTAATTAATGACCCATTAACAGTAATAAGAATAAGGATTGAGAATCTAGCAGTATCCGTTACTAAAGGCAGCTGTGGCACACAACATTAGTAAATGATACTAGGTAGACTGACAACGTTTGTCAATTGTGAAAAATACACAACTCTCAAGTATGAGGCCACTAAGACAACTTGTCTATTTAGTGATACGTTTAGCCTCATCTATGCTCACTTTCATTTCCAGACAGCTGTGGCACGTAACAAGATATGAAAGTAATAGTCGTCCTAAAACAGGTACATGTGGAAGAGCCGGATGTGTCAACGAAAACTCTTGCACCTTGGAGGACAAACTACGCACCAAGTGCGGTGCTGTGGCTCCAAACACTGGTGTTTCGCATTATGCTCCAAGTGTCCCTTATAATAGGATAGCATAGACTATTGATTTTATATATATGAGATCCAATTTTAGTGTTTACCGAATAAGGGTCAAACACAACGAATGATCTAATCATACGTGCGTTATAAAAACCAGTTTTACTATATTTAATGTCGTGACTTTGTGATGAACCCTTTCATCTCTCATGACACTTAATTTTAAATAACCTATTAAAACTAAGTTTGTCGCGACTTGTATAGCCATTCAAAAGTTAATAGTTAATCTATTAAGTTTCTGAGTTTTAAAACAATTTTAGATTGTAGAAACTCATTGGTTATATTTTTCAAAACAAACCATTTGTTTTATAAAACTTTTACAAGTTACAAAATTGATTAGTTTTTGAACTTGTTACATTTTATTGCGATTATGTTTTAAAACTCCTTTTAAAACCTTTTTGGTATTTGGTTGGTATGTTATAACATTTATAAGATAAAGCAACCACAATATCAAATTAAATAAATATGTAAATCATAAGGCCAAAATGCGTTTGATTTTGCTAGAGCCAAGTAGCAAAACAAACTAGGTCACGGGGTCACAACACACAATCAACCACAAAGATGAATAGGGCATCTTGTGATCTTGAGCTGCTCCCACTGACCTCCATATCCGTGCATCTTGATCTTGATTCTTCAGTTTTGTCTTCAGGTCTTTTGTCATTACAATATTTAAAAGAAATTGAAATACATAACGAGAAAATACAAACCCTATTCTATTACAACTTTGAGCCATCAAAATGGGCCAAACCATAATAAACCAAAACTGAAAAATTAAACAACCAAACAAACACAAGGTCGGGCCTGATTTACATATTCAATCATAATTTTATAATTAAACTGGGTAATTCTTTTGGTCAATTACAACTTTGACCAAATAATTATTTTTTACCCAAATAATTATTCAGATCTATATCTGGATCAGAAACTCAAAATATTAAACAATTTAGAGTTTGTGATCTGTAACCGGTTAAACTGACCGGATCCGATTTGCATGTTGTAAGCGTGGCTCTGGTACCACTGTTGGGAATCATCGTGGTATTCGGTTTGACTTTTAGGTAAAAACAAGTTTAACCAATTAGTATATTAAATCCATATTTAATACAACGCAGCGGAATTAGGGTTTTGACCTTTTCACTTTTTAAAATTCCCAATCAGGATCATGGTTACAAACATACAAACACAGATATAATTTTAACTAATCTAATCTACCGATGAGAAAAGATTATACCCTTTCGGTTAATGATTAACCGTTTGAGACACCGAGGTTCAACGAACGAATGCTAGAACACGAGCACGAACGGGTTCCTGGTTCACAATTGAAGCAGGAGATGGTTTGGGTTTATTGATTGGAATTCACGAACTATTTTTTCTTTTCTTTCTGATGTTCGACAGCAACAAAAATATAAAATCAATAATCCTTGTATGATCTCTTGGGTTTCAAGATAGAAGAGACAAAAACTAATTTTTGCTTCCTTTTTGTTTTCGACGGCAGCTCCACCAGAAAAGAAAGAAAAAAACAAAAACCAATTTTTCTTTGTTCCTTTTCACGACTGAAAAACAAATTAGGGTTGGTTCAATTAAGATTAATCTCCTTTTAATCTTATAATACTAACTTTTGGGCCCTAAGCCTAATTTAGTTAGTTTAGGTCCAATACACATTATCAAGCCCAACACTATTAGTTTAATTAAATTAATAATTAAACTTATATAATTTATAACACTTATAAATTATAAATCCGTTCGTGAATACCAGTTAATCAAATCAAGTGGATTTAATGTTCGTTGACCAAGATGTAACTCTTACGGGTCACAGCTCGGTTAGTTACGTTAACTTATCGATTCCGTACATATAAATCCAACAGATACAGCTAGAACCAAAACGAAAACCGAATTCCGATTCGGTTCGATTTTTCAGTTACGAATACGTTTCGGTTTTCGGCATTAAATGGTTTTTGGTTTTTTGAGCACCTCTACTTTAATATTTGAATTCTTTAGAGGCCTTTTTTTTCGGTTCGTCCTGGGCACGCCAAATCTCAGGGTCGCCCCTGATTCTCGACTCTTATAAAACGATAACTCTTTAACTCTTATTTATACACTCAACTAAACTTAACATAATTATACTCAAACACGCACTTCTATCCTCTAGACATTCAAATAAACCGGATCAGTTGACTCAACGATGTTCGGGTGAGATTGTGTGAGCCCGGAATCAGTCTATGTTGTCTTCTTTTTGTATATGGTGAGTATCTTGTCACTAACTAGCTAACAAGGGATCGATTATCGATTTATAGATTCTTGTCGTCGGTAGTGTAGAATTTTTCTTTTTAGTGAAGGTTAGCCGAATCTCGTGAATATTCATTTGAAGAAAAGAATGTGCTATGCTAGACTTGTAATAAACAAAGTGTTCAAAAGAGTAAATTAAAAAAAAAGTTACCACCAGGGATACGAAGAAAAAAATACAGAATAAAAGGATGGTAAATGTGATAGATTCGCTATGACTTTATAACCAAACCAATAAAAACTAGTTTTATACTCGTCTGGTGGCTAGGTAGCTTTATGCTATGATAAAAAAAAATATATTTCATTGTGTTGAAATTTATAAACGACAATTTATGGTGTTAACTATATGAGACATTGTTGATGACCCAATTTCACCAGCCTTTGAAAGCCACACAACTTAGAATGTCAAGGTCCAATAGTAATTATTAAGAATTATTTACTTAAAAAAACTATGGCATAATACAAATTGAAAGCAAACCTGCTTGATCGAAGTAAGTCACATATATATAGCCCCATCTAGTTCTTGATATCATAAAAAAGTTAAACCATGTAGTCGTGACATTAAATCTGCGTTACCAATAGAGTTCTTGTGCAATATGTTTATGTCTTCATATGTACAATCAAAATGTAAAAATTCAAGAACATGTGATGATTTCATAGAGAAAACCTCAATATAATGATGTACATATATAAGAATATTTAAAAATGTATGCATTCTAGGAAAATTATACAAATAAAAATCTCAAGGTTTTATTATATTGCCATTTTGTTTTTTAGAAATTATTCCACTGCCTTCACATGACGATTAGTTTTTTTTTTCTATTTCTTCATTTGTAAAACATTCAAAAGAAAAATCATACTTACTGCTTGGGTTGCTGAGTTTTAAATTTCTGAAACAGACATCACATAGTGCTTCATTGTAAAGAACCATTTGTTAAACACTATCACACATTATCACGTAAAAAACACACATTATCACTTGTCAATGGGGGATGAGTTTAAAAAAAACTAAAAATAACTTTTGTTAAACATTTTTTAACGTAGTTGAAACAAAAAATACACATGAATCTTTCACATATCTATATCTATACTATATAATAAATAAAAGTTTTGTTATGTCACTTGTCATCATTCTAGACCACATTAAGCTTTTTTTCTCGCCTCTCTCTCATCATAAGTATTTTTATAACATGTTTTTATTAAATTTTGATTTTTTATCTTCTCTCTTATTAAATATTAATGATTTTATTTAACTTAGTAATAATATGATTAAATTATGAATCAATTCTTTAATTTTTTATAAAACGTGTTTGAAAAATACGTATTATGTTATTTTAAACAAATAATTTTAAAATTCAAATATTGAACATGTTTAAATATTTAATACATCTATGTTTAATATAGTTTTAAGAAAAAAATTTTTATAAATTTTTATCTTAAAAAAGTTTTTCTATACAAAAAAGGTATAACTAATATTATTAGTATTAATATAATCATGTAAAATTAAAAAGATATAATAAAATTATTTTAATTATGTAAATTTATGAAGACATAATTATAAAATCATATTATTTTTTATTCACAAACATGTGTACTACACGGGCCTATAACCTAGTTTAAAACATAAAATAAACCTCTCCCTTGAAAATGTAATTGCCGCTTCGCCAAAAAGAAAAAAGATAAGCTAAAAGATAGAGGGAAAGAAAACCAAAAAGGAAAAGAAAATGAAATGAAAGGGAGTCAAACCCAAATTTGTTGACAAGGAAAAAAAAAGATTAAGCAAATATTGTGAAACCACATTAATTTTGTAAAAAAACAAAGATTATTAAATTAGTTTGAATGGACATCTAATGGTTCAGTTCTAGATATATGTCTAATTAAATGTGTTTGAATTAAAGGCGTTGGCTCCTCTCCACCTCTTCAATCCTTTCCAATGAACTCCTTTCCTCTTTGACGACGACGAAGACCTCTTCTCTTCAACAACATCTCTTCTCTGCAGTCTTTAAAATATTCAACCAAATATTCTTAAATGGTTTAACACATGCTGGTTTGAAAGCCTCTTAATCATTCAGACATCTTACTGTAGTTTAAATGTTACCAAACTACCCCTTAATGTTTATATATTTTTAATGGAAATCTAAATGTAACATCCACGTACAATTCCACGTTCATTATCTTGTTAAGGATTATCTGATCCAGACATACACAACGTTAGACTCGGATCAATATTCTTAATCCTTACAAATGCCGAATAACACGAATAAAAATACAAGTGTCCTCATCTTTTAATTAATTCACCATTATCGTCATCTGGTCCGTCTGGCTACTTATATACAACGCTTCATTCATCTTAGTACTTTATCTTTAAAGTGTGCCTCCGGCTATCATTATCAGAATCCAGCCACTCGTCGATCAGTCCTCACCCAAACCCCTCTTACAAATCACTCGAACATTTTGTTTCTTTCGTCAAAATCTCCATGAAAGGGACCATATTTATTGTAATTTCATTAAAACTGCATCTTTTCTCCCATTTTTCTTGTAAATTTACGTAATTTTGTGGTTGAAATGATTCCTTTGCAATCTATAATAATGAAAATTACAGAACAACTCCCTTTCGGGAGTTTCAAGAATGACGCAATCACAATCGTTGAGATTACCGATTCATCGTCCGATGGCAGTAGCTGTTATCAACCGCAACGGCCGGCCGGAAAGAAGCGCCGGCGTTTCGGTTGACAATGCTCCGATGGTGGTTGAAGTTGTCGACCCGAATTTGAAAGAACATTGTACAGTCGTCGACGGTGCCTTTGATGACGATATAGCCACCGACGATGATTTCGTCACACCTTTGTCTGTTTCTGTCGCCAGGTCCGATTTTTTTAATTTGTGTTTATTAATTAAAAGTTTAAAACATATATTGATATATCTTTGTTTTCCGTGTTTTGTTGAACTGATAACATGCTATAGATATATGGTTATAATAAAAATGTACTTTAATATATTCTTTAATTTGTGTCACAGTGGCATATTATTTACTTTGCTAGGTGTTGATATAAAATTCTAAAACTTTAGGCTAAAATAAAAAATAAAAAAAAACATGTTTAATTAATCATGGGTGTCCTTTGATATTATCAATCAACAAGTATTAGATACTGTATAACTCATAAAAAAAAAAACTTTTTATGTAGCGGGTATTCGTTGCTACGCAACCCATGTCACAACAAAGGTCTAGCATTCACTGAAAAAGAAAGAGATGCTCATTACATACGCGGTCTTCTTCCGCCCGTTGTTGTTAAACAGGATCTTCAGGTACTTAATTAGATCGTTACAACAATTTATAATCTGTTTTAGATTATCAATTTAATGTATCAATGCTTTAAAAATTAAGGTGTACGAGTTGTTGATTATATATGTTGACAACCAGGTCAAAAAGATGATGAATGATCTCCGACTATATGAAGTATCTTTGCACAAGTACCAAGCCATGATGGATCTTCAAGTATTCGCTTAAATTTTACATCATTATATACATATATAGGCTTTTATTTATTTGTTTGTTTATTTTTAATTTTATGCATACTTGATATAGGAGAGAAATGAGAAGTTGTTTTACAAGCTACTGGTTGAAAACTTTGAGGAGCTCCTTCCAATTGTCTACACTCCAACAGTTGGTGAAGCATGTCAAAAATATGGGAGCATTTTGAAGCGACCACAGGGTTTGTTTATTAGTTTACAACACAAGTACATATTTATTTATTGTTTGTTATAACTTAAAGTGCCTAGCTAAATTAATAATATTTTTAATTCAAATATAGGGGGAAGATTCTTGAGATTTTAAATAATTGGCCGGAGAAAGATATTCAAGTTATTGTCGTCACCGATGGAGAACGGATCTTGGGACTTGGAGACCTTGGTTGCCAGGTTCATTACCAAGCTTTATTCTTTTTTAAGTAGTTTCATAGGGGGAAGATTCTTGAGATTTTAAATAATTGGCCAGAGAAAGAACCAATAACCTTGTAGCTAAACTAACACTCTATGATTCTCATGAAGCTTAGGCTTTGTGAGGTCATGGTTTCAAATCCTAACCAAAGCGGTCAGTAGGGGGTTTTACCTCATAGTGGGTTTCCTCCTGAGGAGCAGATGGATTTGCTCGATTCAGCACTCGCCAACACCTGGGCAGGGGCGGCCCGGGGGAGGGGCAAACCCGACCTCTGTCCCGGGCCCAATTTTTCGAGGGGCACATTTTTATATATGTATTTATATATATATTAGGTTATAAACCCGAGTATTACACGGGTTTGAGTAACAAATAACTCAATTAAATATATTTATGGGCCCATTTCGTTTCTCAAAAGCCCTTTATCCTAACCGGCTCCATGGACGCTCACGTTCAAGAAGAAATTAAAATTCAAAATCCCAAGAAATTGGGCCCAAGGATTTACAGTTTACTGATTATTGAATGACTGATTTAGGTAAAATACGGAAGTTAATCCCGAACATATTAACTTATGACATTTCGTTTAGGTTTCGGGGCGTTGCCCCGAACCCCACAAGGGGGCGCTGCCCCCTTGACCCCAGCCCGCTGACTGGCCAGCGGGACCGCCACCAGGGGCTCTGCCCCTTGGACCCCGCCAGGGGCGCTGCCCCTTGGACCCCGCCAGGGGCGCTGCCCCTAGGACCCAGCAAGGGGGCGCGGCCCCCTTGACCCCCGCTTGGTCAGGAGCTTTGAATGCGTTAGGGGCCTTTTTTCCCCGACTCGTCCTGGGCACCCAATTTCTCAGGGCCGCCCCTGCACCTGGGCTTTAGATACCGGGGAGTTGGTAGCGGACTGTGGTGACAGCATGTGGGTTGTTGGGTTTGAGGATCCATTTAAGTTATGAAGAGACATGTCGCTGAGCCCTCCTTAGCTGTTTAAAAAAAGTAGTTTCATGTTTTTTAACTGGCACCTAATTTACTGTTAAATTCACCTAACTTGTTATCACTAGAATTTAAGCTACTGACTTTCAAATAAGGCATCATCTATTCCACACCCAAGATACCATTGAGCTAATTAAATGTTCTTTAGTTTTTAATTAGTTTCATGTATGCCCTTTTAAAAGTTCAAAAATATCATATATATATATATATATATTACACGCTTATATCTTTATGAATTTTGTTCTGCCATATTTTTTCTTTCAAACATTAAAAATATCATATTTATCGACTATACATTAAAAATATCATATTTATAGTAAGGGAAATGGACTATTTTCATTAAGTTATTTTATTTTATTTTATTTACATAGACTATAAAAATATGACATTTTTTTAATGTTTGGAATTAAGGATAAAGATGACGTAATGCATCTCTAAAGTATGAATAACATTTCAGAAGAATTAATATATATCAAGTTGTCCCGTATGTTGCATCATACGGTACAAATTATATATGTTAGTAGGAAATATTGGTAAAGCATGTATGCATTAAGTAGTTCAAAAAATTATGTTGTCGGTAAAATGTGATCAATATATTTGCATTTTCTTGGGAGTTTGGCCTTATTTTGTTAAAAATTTGATCTTGGTCTTGGTCTTTAAGCATGTTAATTATTTATTAAATTTTCACAGGGGATGGGGATCCCAGTAGGAAAATTATCTCTGTATACTGCTCTTGGAGGAATCCGCCCTTCAGCGGTAAGTATTTTTAAAATATATTATAGTTAACTAGATTAAGATCATATGTGTTACATGAATTTGATAAATGAAATATTATATAATTAGTAATAAAAACTTATCTCTTTGAAAAACATGTATATTGCATTGATTGAACAAACTTATATACTTCAGAGGTTGTATTAAATTTAATATAATCTGTTAATTAGCACATGTTTTTAAAGAAATAATTAACAATAATAAATTTTGTTATGTTGATTTTTCAAACATTGTTTTTTTAGCTAGGTATTAACTTTTTAATGTAACTGATAAGTTTTAATTTAATTTAAGTATACTTAATCTTTTGAGAATATTTTAAGCATAATTAAGTAACTTAATTAAATTACTATTTTTATTAGTATACTAAAAATTAAGAATGTAAACTTTGGATTCTTTTAATATCACCTATTTTTATTATTATACATATCATAAATTTACCATTTAAGTTATCTAATCACATTAAATTTTAGAAATAGCTCATAAAAAACAATTAAGCCCTGTTTGGGATTACTTATTTAACTTCAAAAGGATTTTTTTGTTAAAAGTGTTTATTAACTTATGACTTCTTAAAATGGATTTTTTTTTAAATATGTTTTAATTAGCTTTTTCAAAATTAATTTTCAAAATGACCAAAAAAGACATTTTTTTATTGACACTATTTTAATGTTATTGAATAATTTAACAAACATAATTGGTGATATTTAGATACCTAAATACAAGATTTAAAAATAATAATTTTATCTATAAATTTCACAGTTCAATTCATTTGGTTAATAATATATTTAAATTTTTTATCCATAATTCATACCTATAATAAGTATAATTCACAATAAATAATAATTAAACTAGGTTTATTTCTCCCACGCGTTGCAGTAATACACTCCTGATAACGGGTATTATATATCATTTGAAGAAACATAAGTTACATAGCAAAATTAAATCTTTCATCACGAATTCTATACAAACTTTTTATAAAAACATAAAATCGTACAAAATCCTTACAAATATGTAACAAACATAATAGACAAAATTACTCACAAAATTCTTCTCACCGGAAACCAATCGTTTGAATTAAAAAAAAAAAACCAAAATCTCTAAGCCTCAAATCTTTAAACAGATCTCTCAAATTTAATGCATTCATCTCTGTTTACAACTTTTCAAAAAATTTGGGGTGAAGCTGCTGCAATGTCAAGGAACAACAAAATCGTCACACGAGGGGAAATGGAGAGTAAGAGTAAAACTAAGACCCAAACAATATACCCGGAACATGTTCTATGGATGCAAAAGCTTGAAAACATGAAACATACGTGTATCATGTATGTGCTTTGATCAATGGGTTTTAGATGGCCATATGAAACCTTTTTTGTGGATAAAAATATGACTATGTGAGAAACTAAATATCTAAGGGGTTAAAACAACATATTTCAATCACAAAAAATCAAAAGAGAAATCTATATAAATTCACTATTCATTTCATGTCTTTTAATTATATAGTATAACGTGAGAGAAATGTTAAACCAAAGAATAGATGAGCTAGAAGGATGGCGATTGCCCATGTTTATTTATTAATTAATATGAAGATTAAGATATGATTTAATGAATACACGTTACATAATAAAAAAATTAAATTTTGTAAACATGTGCAGTGCTTGCCTATAAGACTACTCTCATTCATAACCAAACAATCAAAACTATTCATTAAAAAATTAATTTCTTTCTCTTTCGCATACACAACCAACCAAACTTAATTTTTTTCACTCTCATTCATAACCAATCCAACTTCATTTTTTACTTAATAAAATAAATAAGATTGATTTAAAAAAAAATAATCATTAACCAATCATATGCTGCCATGTGTTAAATGATATTAAATATAATATTAAAAATATACTCAACCAATGTTTGTTCCACCAAACAAGTCGTGGCTTTTGGTCGCCCATTTAGAACTTTTTCTTTTTCTTTTTTACAAAATCACCAACCGATCAAAGATATGTTCATCAATGGGGAGAGTCTAACCATTGATGTGGGTACAAACAATGAGAAACTGTTGAATGATGAGTTCTACATTGGTCTGAGACAGAAAAGAGCAACTCGGCAGGTTAGTTTTTTTCTTTTGCTTTTTTTAATCTATATCTATACTCTCTAATAAAACAATAACAATTTGTCACATGTCTTTGTATGGTTTAATTGTAGTACACATGGCATAAATTAATTGGATTAAAACCTACTCATGCCACATGGCAGCTTATGGTGTTTTTTTAATGAAAAAAAAATCACGCGGATCCATTCACGCGGGTTATACCCGTTTTGATCGAATCCATCCAAATTGTCACCCCTTCTTTCCAAAACCCTAAAATCTATTCCCCTGAAAATCTCTAAAACTTCTCTGGCTTCTCCGTCAACTTCATTCGCTCTTTGATTTCTCATCTCCTTGCCGGCTTCTATCTATTAACAATTTCAAGTTCATATAAACATCTTATTACACTGGTTTAATTTTATCGCCTCCTATTTTCATCATCTGAAAACCCTAAAATTTCTTTACGTTTCATCGATTTAACACAGATAATTGCTGCTAGGGTTTTCTCACTCAAACCTGTTGTATAATTGGTGAAATAGAAATCTAGATATTCATTACCTTCAATCAAGCTTCAATTTCATTCTCAGTTGATTAGTTGCTTTGTCGTGATTCTTGCTACCTTTTGATTTGAAAGCAAATCATACAACTTCCATGATTTTCAAGTTCTGTAATTGCATTCGTGTTCAATGTTCTCATTCAAGGTAATCATCCCCTTTCTCTCCAATAATATATATGTTCAGCTCATTTATCAAATGTACACATGCATTTATATAATATGTTGATATCTATTTATTATGATTTTGAGTAGGGTCTCTGATTGAGTTAGGGTTTGTTTTCACTTAATTTTGGATTAGACTGTGTTTTTGTTTCAACGATGGCTTCAAAATGAACCATGAAGGAACTCAAAATCTCCATAAGGATCTTCATACCTCTTGCAAAGTAAGTTATTTATGGCATCCAATGTTTAGATCACGATTTCTGTTGTTTTGTTTTGATTTGTGGATTTAATATATTGATTTTATTTGTGCATTGAATCATGCTTTATGTGATTTTGTTCAACGAACACACCTCCCCTTCCCATGGTTCCACCTTTGCATTGATCCTAATTCCTTGGTTTAGTGTGTTAGATATAAGTTTATTGTCCATTAGGTTGAAAAAATAGTTTTAGATTGTAATTTCGTTGTTAATTATGATCTTCAACTATTAATATACTTATTCATTTTATATGATAACATATCCTCTGGCATGATTCGTATTAATATAAGATTAATGTATTAAAAAGGTTTGGTTATCAATTTTTCAGACTATGTAATATCTCACCTTTAGAATTAAATTAACACATTATAATTTTTCTTTGAAGGATGTGATGGTTGCTGGTATTGAATCAAGGATTTATGCCTGCACATTCCTTTCTGTAGAAATTGAGGAAGTAATGCAGGTAATGCATTATGAAATTGTCAAAAATGCTTGCCACAATGGGATTACTTACACGATGAGACCAATCAGCATTGGATGATCATAGGATATCAGTTGTGCTTATGTCTCTAACTAACTATCTAATGTTCAGAAAGTTGGCGAGACGATATTCCCTCAATTAGAGGTAATGTTGTATTTGCTTACTAATGAACACAATTGATTATGTTCTTTTATCATTATTTGTTTTTGCCTTTATGTTTTAACTGGTTTTCTTTTGGTCTTCTCATGAAAGAATCTCTACTCAAAACTGATAAAAACTTTTCAGAGTGTGCAAAAAAAAGGTTATGTTGTTATGTCAGCTTGTCAAGATAGAAACTGATAGAAACACCAGCCCAAATCCATGCACTTGCCCATGCCATTATGGATTCAAAAAATGGTTCATCTCAATATATGTTTGTATAAAGATAATCAATTACCCCTTTTCCTAAACAAATATATAATTGTTTCTTCAATCAATCTTCAATCTCATTTAATTTAATATCCCTTCTATATTTATCATATAACATTATTTTCGGGACCATATGCATTTTAAACCAGCTCGTGTTTTTATGTGCTGTCAATACATAAATCTTACCAAAATTATGGTTAGCAAAAAGTTTTAAAACCCGAGATCATTGGGATTTCGAATCAAGCATGACCATTTATTATACTAATTATGCTTACATTTGTGTTCTACTTCATTCTTTTGATTGAACAAGACACTCATCTTCGGCATTATTTGATTCAAGTAAGTTCCTCATATTTTTGAATGTGTTTCATTTCTCATTATCACCTCTTTAATTGTTCAGCCATTAATTTTGCACCCACTGTAATTTTTTTTGTCATTAATTTTGGACCCACTGTAATTTTTTTGTCATTAATTTTGGACCCACTGTAATTTTTTTGTTTAGTAAATATTTTCTTATCACTGTTAAAGTTTCTGTTTACTTATATGTTGTTTGACTATATCAGAAATGGTTTGTCTGTGCAAAACTTTAACACACATCATGAAAGCAATCATCAATTAAAACTATACATTTTAAAGCAATATTTTTCATACATATCCAAAAACATTTTTTTTCAATAAAAATGCCTACCATGTGTTACTTCATACAACCCATTAGAATCTGCCACTTCTATTTCTAAGGGTGCAATTAGTTTCTCTAATACAAAAGATACATGATGAGTAAATTTTGTGGATACAAATGATTTGCTAGCTCCCGAATCAAACAATACATAAGCAGGCAAAGAATTTACTAAGAAGGTACCTGTCACAACATCCCCTGCATCCTTGGCTTCATCAGCAGTAATTTGAAAAGCTCGACCTTTAGGTTTAGGTACTTCAAATTTCTTTCCACTCCCGCTTCCCTTGAATGAACGATTATCACCACCACTCGATGCTGCTCCTCTTAATTCCGGACACTCACTCTTCTTGTGACCAGGCTTATAGCAGTTGTAACACAAATTTAGTGAACTTGTGCATTGAGTAACGAGATGCCCTTGCTTGCCACATTTGTAACAATTCATGGACTTAGCATAACACTCACCCAAATGATTTCTTCCACAAGTAGTGCAATGACGAACTTCCCGACTTCCCGCAAACTTCTTTGGTGAGTTTGAAAACTTTGGTTTCTTGGAAGACCCCCCTTCTTTTTCAGCTTTTCTCTTCTCCCCCCTTTCTTCTTGTCGGTTTAACTCTAGTTCTCTTTCCCTTGCACAATCAATAAGTTCTGATAGGGTCTCACATTTTGACGGTGTGAGAAATTCCCTATACTTAGCATTCAACATGCTATGGTATCTGTTTATCCACATCCTCTCTGTTTGCAAAAGATCAGGGCAAAACCTTGCCTTATCAAAGAACACCGCAGTGATGGTGTCTATGCTCTCATCTTTGTGTCGCATATGTAAGAACTCCTCCGTTATGCGATCAATAGCCGCTTGAGGGCAAAACCGTTTAAGGAATAACTCCTTAAATTCAGCCCAAGTTAGACTTTTGACACCCTCTCTCCCTTTCTCCTTACGTAGGAGTTCCCACCAGTCTTTAGCTCTCTCCCTAAGTTGATTCCCAGCAAACACGACTTCATCTGTCGCATCACAATGACACGTTTCGAAAGTGCCTTCCATATCCGCTATCCACCTTTGACTTAGTAGTGGATCAACTTCACCTTTGAATTCTGCAGGTTTACATGCCACAAAATCCTTGTAGGTCACCTTTCTAGAAGGTCGTTCAACATCACCACTTGCTTTAAGTGTAGCAAACTCTTGTCGAATAGAGTCTAGTAACGAAGCTTGCATCCCGTCCATGTGAGTAGGGATGGTAGCTTGAAGTGCTTTAGCCACTTCCTCTTTCACAATTTCTCGTATTTGAGCGAGTTCAACTGCATGACTACCCTCCCCGGTATCATGTTCATCAGCCATCTATGACTGAAATAGTTTAAGTGGTTCATTAGTATCACTACTTGAATCATAGTACATAGGTAAACCACAATTGGTGATCCTAGAGATCACTTTACAAACAACACTCCTACCACCTTACCTACTAGTCTTTTCCAAAATTCCAAATGAATTCGTTAAGGTCATGCCCATGTCACTTGAATATGATTATACTGGCCAGGTATAATAATATCCTCATCACATGTTCATTAATTTAACTTCATCGCCTAAAACTTTGGTTAAGAGTTTCGGTTCACGTATCACATATTTATCACATGCATTCACATATCGAATGTATCAAATCTTTATTACATCAATTACAATTACATATCAATTGCAATTTCAATCACACATATATATATCAATTACACTTACTTATCAAATGTAATCACACTTACTAACCTCAGGTCTTCGGCTACGTGATCAGACCTTGGATCGAACCTTTCTCCCCATATCAAGAGCACAAAAGTTTGAGATCAAATGAGTCGTCACACACTTGATTCACTCAAACCTAAGGCTCTGATACCAACTTGTGACACCCCAATTCTCATAACAAAACGTTTAACATAATTGCGGAATTTACAAAATTTAGGCCCCAGATTCACGGGTTTTAAAACCCTTACAATTCAACTAAAATCATTTAACACTTTAACATGACTAACTAGACTTTTTCATCATTTACAAAACATGTTAAATACGTTAAAAGTGTAGTTTTAAACTTTACAATCCATTTACTTAATCTTTACAAAAGCATGGTTCGATCCTTTTAACCGTCTGATCGTTCTGAGTCGTAGCCGAGCCTACCTTTGACCTGAAACAACCACAAACAATCAAGTGTTAGTCCAAAAGGACTAAGTGAGTTAACCCCTTAACCTCCCCGTGCTTAACCGAATTAAACGGAAGCAAAATCAAAAAAATTCCATTCTGGGCGTATGGTACGCCCAACCCGGCGTATGGTACGCCCACCGTACCAAACGCCCAAATTCCAGCGTTGACAGCAACTTCTGGGCGTAGTGTAAGATTCTGGCCGTATGATACGCCCAATCTGGGCGTATGGTACGCCCACTGCAGGTCTGAAACTCCAATTTTCGCGTTTTCACTTCCAGATTCGATCCGGATCATTCCCGGACATTCTTTTACACAAAAATCAACTCCATGACCCTATTTAATCATATTTTTAAGTCCCCAAACCTATCTTGGTGACCCTCAACATATAATTTCACATAATCACATAATGGTTTGTTTTACCCAAACCACTATTCTCTTCAATCCTTTTTCCTTCGCACGAATGCGAATCATCCCCATGACCCTCATTAGTCATTATACCCCAACTTTCACACGTATGTGAATCATCACCTTTGCCATACAAGTATGGACTTATACCCTCTTCCACACGAATGTGGATCATCACCCGAATGCCACCAAAGTGTGGTCTTACATCATCTTCCACACGAATGTGGATCACCAAACATGAACATGTCAATTATTCCCTATCATACATTGACATCAATTTAATTCATGCACCCATCACATAATAAGCAACAACTACTACAAACATCACATTATGAATTCCAACAATTCAAACATTAACAAACATGGATAAGTCTTATGGTTGCTTATTCATGAATAAGTTTACTCACCTTGGTCCTTAGTTCCACTTGGTTCAACTTTCTCTTTACCGGGTCTTTGGTTGGTACTCCCACCTCCTAGATCATATTATCACACATACACATTCAATCTAGGAACAATTCACACAAAACAAACTTCCAACCCTTTGACCCATTATCATCATATTTGACTTTACTATAGTCAAACTCTCCTAATTCATTAATTTACATTTCAATTGCTTTCAACATATGAAATTAGACTAAACACCACTAACAAATCATCTATTTGAGTTTATGAACCATTTCCCCCAAATTCACCAATAATCACAATTCATTCTTGCATTTAAGTTGTTTGAGGCATTTCCTCAAACACCTTATGTGCAGAGTTTTATGACACCATAACCTCAACATTTTAAAAAGCCAACATTCCCATTCATTTCATTTCAAACATACAAAGTGTCAAACTCCTCATTTTATGTATCTTTGATCAAAATTTCTGCACATATGTAATAGACACAACACCCATTCCCCAAATTCATCATTTACTCCATAACTTCATGGAATTCTTGAAACCCATGAAATCCCCAAAAATCCAACTCTAGGTTTTTCAATCTATTTTACATACAAGAGGATTAATTAGTTGTTTTCTAACATTACTAACATCATCTCATGTTTTAGATTACACACACAACCCAAATCTTGAGTTTCACCATCATCTAACCACACCCACATGGAAACCCACTAAAATTCCATTACCACATATGAAATCACATACCTTAAGTTGAGAAATTACAAGAGGAACACCAATCTACACTTGCATTTATGATCAGAAAGAGTTTAGTAGGTGGATTTTGGTCCAAAATCACAAAACCCTTCTTTTTCTCCTCTTGAACGTCGACCTCCCCTCCTCCCAAGCCAAAAATCTGATTTTGACTTATTTGACCAAGATTTCCCCATATAACCCCCTTTTAATTCACTTTCATCATTTGGCACTTTAGCCCCCTCAACTTTCAATTTCACATGTACTAAGACTTACTTAGTAATTAATCAATTAATCTACTAATTAACACATAACAACACCAATTAACTTAAATTTAAATCACATATCGATTATTTTAATATTAAGTTAAATCGGGTCGTTACAAATTCTACCCTCCTTGACGGGGTTTCGTCCCCGAAACTAGTTTACATATCAAACAGAAAGGGATAGAATTTCTTCATTTCATCTTCCGACTCCCACGTTGTGTCGGATCCTCGTCTATTCTTCCATTGCACCTTGACTTGGTTCAATGACTTGTTTCTAAGCCGTTTTATCTTTCGGTCTAATATTGCCACCGGTTTCTCCACATAATTCAATTTGTCAACAACTTCCACATCTTCTAAAGGCACATAAGCCGACTCATCCGCCAAACACTTTCTCAAATGAGACACATGAAAGGTGTTATGAATGCCACTTAGCTCGTCCGGTAGTTCTAGACGATAAGCAACTTCACCAACCCGAGCAATGATCCTAAAAGGACCAATGAAGCGTGGACTTAGCTTCCCGCGCTTACGAAATCGAATTACTCCCTTCCACGGAGAGACTTTCAACAACACATAGTCCCCCACCTGGAATTCAATTGGTCTTCTCCGTTTATCCGCATACGATTTCTGTCGGTCTTGAGCCGCTTTCAAATGAGCTCGTATTTGATCAATCTTTGCATTAGTCACCTTAATCACTTCTTTTTCTGCAATCTCTCGCTGACCGACTTCATCCCAACAAACGGGAGTACGACATTTCCTCCCATAAAGCATTTCATATGGTGGCATTCCAAGACTAGAATGATAACTATTATTGTATGAGAATTCTGCCAACGGCAAATAGTCATCCCAACTTCCCCCAAAATCAATAATACACGCACGTAGCATATCCTCCAAAGTTTGAATGGTCCTTTCACTCTGACCATCCGTTTGAGGATGATACGCCGTGCTCAGCAAGAGTTTGGTGCCTAACTCATCCTGAAATTTCCTCCAAAAGTGTGAGGTAAACCGAGTGTCTCTATCCGATACAATAGATACCGGTACCCCATGTCGTGACACCACTTCCTTTATATATACCTCTGCCATTTTCTCCGACGAATAAGTCTCACGTATCGGAATAAAATGAGCACTTTTCGTCAACCTGTCAACAATGACCCAAATCGTATCATGTCCCTTTTTGGTCTTAGGGAGTTTAGTGATTAGATCCATTGTGACATGCTCCCACTTCCATAAGGGAATCTCCAACGGTTGTAACTTGCCATACGGTTTCTGGTGCTCAGCTTTTACCTGCATGCAAGTCAAACATTTCTCCACATACTTCACAATATCTCTTTTCATTCCCGGCCACCAATAATTTCTCCGGAGATCACGATACATCTTGGTGGCACCCGGATGAATAGAGTACTTAGACTTATGAGCTTCCTCCAACAAAATCGACTTGAAGGGACAAGTGGGAGGTATCCACACCCGACCCCACCTTGTCTTCAAGCCTCGCTCATCTTCATCCAAGTTGTGAATTTGCCCCTTTATTCGGTCTCTCTTCCAATTTTCTCCCTTGAGTGCCTCCACTTGTGCTTCTTTGATTTGAGTTATGATTTCAGATGAGACCACAATTTTCATCACCTTCACCTTTATAGGTGAATATTCCTTTCTACTCAAAGCATCGGCAACCACGTTTGCCTTTCCCGGATGGTAGAGGATTTCACAATCATAATCTTTGATTAACTCTAACCACCGTCTCTGCCTCATGTTCAATTCTTTCTGAGTAAAGAAATACTTAAGGCTCTTATGATCGGTGTAAATGGTACATTTCACACCGTATAGATAGTGCCTCCATATCTTTAACGCAAAAACTACAGCCGCAAGCTCCAAATCATGAGTTGGGTAATTCACTTCGTGCACCTTCAATTGTCTTGAAGCGTACGCTATCACCTTACCCCGTTGCATTAACACACAACCCAATCCTGAATACGATGCATCGGAATAAACTACAAAATCATCGGTTCCATTAGGTAATGCCAAAACAGGAGCTTGAGTCAATTTCACCTTCAATTCCTGAAAAGCTCGTTCTTGATCATCTCCCCATTCATACTTCACTCCTTTCCTTGTTAACTTAGTCAAGGATGAAGCAATTTTGGAGAAATCCTGTATAAAACGCCTGTAATAACCTGCTAGGCCAAGAAAACTTCTCACCTCCGTTGGAGTCTTAGGCGGACTCCACTTTGCTACAGCTTGTATTTTAGATGGATCGACATGAATTCCATCCGCGTTCACCACATGCCCCAAAATTGTACTTCTTGTAACCAGAAAGCACACTTGGAAAATTTCGCATATAATTTCTCCCTACGGAGTGTTTCAAGCACCTCATGCAAATGACATGCGTGATCACCCTCATTTTTGGAATAGACCAATATGTCATCAATGAACACAATGACTGATCTATCCAACATTGGTCTACACACCCGATTCATTAGATCCATGAATGTTGCCGGTGCATTCGTCAAACCAAAAGACATGACGAGAAATTCGTAATGCCCATATCGAGTGCGAAATGCTGTCTTCTCCACATCTTCATTTCTAACCTTGAGTTGATGATATCCCGATCGAAGATCGATTTTAGAAAACCACTTGGAACCTTGCAACTGATCAAAAAGATCATCAATTCGAGGTAGAGGATATCGGTTCTTCACAGTTAACTTGTTCAACTCCCGGTAATCGATACACATTCTCATACTCCCATCTTTCTTCTTAACAAAGAGCACCGGAGCACCCCAAGGTGAGATGCTAGGACGGATGAAACCTTTGTATAGAAGTTCTTGTATTTGAGTCATTAACTCTTGCATTTCTGTCGGTGCCAATCGATACGGAGTTTTAGCTATTGGCTTAGCTCCAGGAACCAAATCTATCCTGAACTCAACATCTCTTTCCGGAGGAACCCCAGGCAAGTCATCCGGGAAGACATCCGGAAAATCTCTAACAATAGGAATATCTTCAAATTTCTTCACTCCTTTCTCCACATCCACCACGTAGGCTAGATAAGACTTACCTCCGCGATTGATATACTTCAAGGCTTTAATTATTGAGCAAATCACAATCCCATCTCTCTTTTCTCCATGGATGATTACTTCATTCCCACTTGGTGATATCAATTGAATTATTTTTCGATTACAAACTATATTGGCTTGGTTTGAGGACAACCAATCCATTCCCACCACCACATCAAATTCTCCTAACAACATGGGTATTAGATCAATCCTGTAATCCTCATCATCTATGGTGATCTTACAATTCCGGTACACATCAAACACCAAGAAACTCTTAGAATCTGCCACTTCTATTTCTAAGGGTGCAATTAGTTTCTCTAATACAAAAGATACATGATGAGTAAATTTTGTGGATACAAATGATTTGCTAGCTCCCGAATCAAACAATACATAAGCAGGCAAAGAATTTACTAAGAAGGTACCTGTCACAACATCCCCTGCATCCTTGGCTTCATCAGCAGTAATTTGAAAAGCTCGACCTTTAGGTTTAGGTACTTCAAATTTCTTTCCACTCCCGCTTCCCTTGAATGAACGATTATCACCACCACTCGATGCTGCTCCTCTTAATTCCGGACACTCACTCTTCTTGTGACCAGGCTTATAGCAGTTGTAACACAAATTTAGTGAACTTGTGCATTGAGTAGCGAGATGCCCTTGCTTGCCACATTTGTAACAATTCATGGACTTAGCATAACACTCACCCAAATGATTTCTTCCACAAGTAGTGCAATGACGAACTTCCCGACTTCCCGCAAACTTCTTTGGTGAGTTTGAAAACTTTGGTTTCTTGGAAGACCCCCCTTCTTTTTCAGCTTTTCTCTTCTCCCCCCTTTCTTCTTGTCGGTTTAACTCTAGTTCTCTTTCCCTTGCACAATCAATAAGTTCTGATAGGGTCTCACATTTTGACGGTGTGAGAAATTCCCTATACTTAGCATTCAACATGCTATGGTATCTGTTTATCCACATCCTCTCTGTTTGCAAAAGATCAGGGCAAAACCTTGCCTTATCAAAGAACACCGCAGTGATGGTGTCTATGCTCTCATCTTTGTGTCGCATATGTAAGAACTCCTCCGTTATGCGATCAATAGCCGCTTGAGGGCAAAACCGTTTAAGGAATAACTCCTTAAATTCAGCCCAAGTTAGACTTTTGACACCCTCTCTCCCTTTCTCCTTACGTAGGAGTTCCCACCAGTCTTTAGCTCTCTCCCTAAGTTGATTCCCAGCAAACACGACTTCATCTGTCGCATCACAATGACACGTTTCGAAAGTGCCTTCCATATCCGCTATCCACCTTTGACTTAGTAGTGGATCAACTTCACCTTTGAATTCTGCAGGTTTACATGCCACAAAATCCTTGTAGGTCACCTTTCTAGAAGGTCGTTCAACATCACCACTTGCTTTAAGTGTAGCAAACTCTTGTCGAATAGAGTCTAGTAACGAAGCTTGCATCCCGTCCATGTGAGTAGGGATGGTAGCTTGAAGTGCTTTAGCCACTTCCTCTTTCACAATTTCTCGTATTTGAGCGAGTTCAACTGCATGACTACCCTCCCCGGTATCATGTTCATCAGCCATCTATGACTGAAATAGTTTAAGTGGTTCATTAGTATCACTACTTGAATCATAGTACATAGGTAAACCACAATTGGTGATCCTAGAGATCACTTTACAAACAACACTCCTACCACCTTACCTACTAGTCTTTTCCAAAATTCCAAATGAATTCGTTAAGGTCATGCCCATGTCACTTGAATATGATTATACTGGCCAGGTATAATAATATCCTCATCACATGTTCATTAATTTAACTTCATCGCCTAAAACTTTGGTTAAGAGTTTCGGTTCACGTATCACATATTTATCACATGCATTCACATATCGAATGTATCAAATCTTTATTACATCAATTACAATTACATATCAATTGCAATTTCAATCACACATATATATATCAATTACACTTACTTATCAAATGTAATCACACTTACTAACCTCAGGTCTTCGGCTACGTGATCAGACCTTGGATCGAACCTTTCTCCCCATATCAAGAGCACAAAAGTTTGAGATCAAATGAGTCGTCACACACTTGATTCACTCAAACCTAAGGCTCTGATACCAACTTGTGACACCCCAATTCTCATAACAAAACGTTTAACATAATTGCGGAATTTACAAAATTTAGGTCCCAGATTCACGGGTTTTAAAACCCTTACAATTCAACTAAAATCATTTAACACTTTAACATGACTAACTAGACTTTTTCATCATTTACAAAACATGTTAAATACGTTAAAAGTGTAGTTTTAAACTTTACAATCCATTTACTTAATCTTTACAAAAGCATGGTTCGATCCTTTTAACCGTCTGATCGTTCTGAGTCGTAGCCGAGCCTACCTTTGACCTGAAACAACCACAAACAATCAAGTGTTAGTCCAAAAGGACTAAGTGAGTTAACCCCTTAACCTCCCCGTGCTTAACCGAATTAAACGGAAGCAAAATCAAAAAAATTCCATTCTGGGCGTATGGTACGCCCAACCCGGCGTATGGTACGCCCACCGTACCAAACGCCCAAATTCCAGCGTTGACAGCAACTTCTGGGCGTAGTGTAAGATTCTGGCCGTATGATACGCCCAATCTGGGCGTATGGTACGCCCACTGCAGGTCTGAAACTCCAATTTTCGCGTTTTCACTTCCAGATTCGATCCGGATCATTCCTGGACATTCTTTTACACAAAAATCAACTCCATGACCCTATTTAATCATATTTTTAAGTCCCCAAACCTATCTTGGTGACCCTCAACATATAATTTCACATAATCACATAATGGTTTGTTTTACCCAAACCACTATTCTCTTCAATCCTTTTTCCTTCGCACGAATGCGAATCATCCCCATGACCCTCATTAGTCATTATACCCCAACTTTCACACGTATGTGAATCATCACCTTTGCCATACAAGTATGGACTTATACCCTCTTCCACACGAATGTGGATCATCACCCGAATGCCACCAAAGTGTGGTCTTACATCATCTTCCACACGAATGTGGATCACCAAACATGAACATGTCAATTATTCCCTATCATACATTGACATCAATTTAATTCATGCACCCATCACATAATAAGCAACAACTACTACAAACATCACATTATGAATTCCAACAATTCAAACATTAACAAACATGGATAAGTCTTATGGTTGCTTATTCATGAATAAGTTTACTCACCTTGGTCCTTAGTTCCACTTGGTTCAACTTTCTCTTTACCGGGTCTTTGGTTGGTACTCCCACCTCCTAGATCATATTATCACACATACACATTCAATCTAGGAACAATTCACACAAAACAAACTTCCAACCCTTTGACCCATTATCATCATATTTGACTTTACTATAGTCAAACTCTCCTAATTCATTAATTTACATTTCAATTGCTTTCAACATATGAAATTAGACTAAACACCACTAACAAATCATCTATTTGAGTTTATGAACCATTTCCCCCAAATTCACCAATAATCACAATTCATTCTTGCATTTAAGTTGTTTGAGGCATTTCCTCAAACACCTTATGTGCAGAGTTTTATGACACCATAACCTCAACATTTTAAAAAGCCAACATTCCCATTCATTTCATTTCAAACATACAAAGTGTCAAACTCCTCATTTTATGTATCTTTGATCAAAATTTCTGCACATATGTAATAGACACAACACCCATTCCCCAAATTCATCATTTACTCCATAACTTCATGGAATTCTTGAAACCCATGAAATCCCCAAAAATCCAACTCTAGGTTTTTCAATCTATTTTACATACAAGAGGATTAATTAGTTGTTTTCTAACATTACTAACATCATCTCATGTTTTAGATTACACACACAACCCAAATTTTGAGTTTCACCATCATCTAACCACACCCACATGGAAACCCACTAAAATTCCATTACCACATATGAAATCACATACCTTAAGTTGAGAAATTACAAGAGGAACACCAATCTACACTTGCATTTATGATCAGAAAGAGTTTAGTAGGTGGATTTTGGTCCAAAATCACAAAACCCTTCTTTTTCTCCTCTTGAACGTCGACCTCCCCTCCTCCCAAGCCAAAAATCTGATTTTGACTTATTTGACCAAGATTTCCCCATATAACCCCCTTTTAATTCACTTTCATCATTTGGCACTTTAGCCCCCTCAACTTTCAATTTCACATGTACTAAGACTTACTTAGTAATTAATCAATTAATCTACTAATTAACACATAACAACACCAATTAACTTAAATTTAAATCACATATCGATTATTTTAATATTAAGTTAAATCGGGTCGTTACAAAATCGCAATCAAAAGTTGTTTTTTTTTTTGAAAGATCATGTTTTCACTAAGACAAGTTATACATTGCGTTGTTCTGAGTTAAAAGTAAAGATGGATTGAAATTTTTAATTCTTGATAAAAATAGATGAGTTACAAACAAAATGTCAAGTATACAAGAAAGTGTTTACATATTTGTAATTTGTAATTATCTTTTTCTTTTTATGAATTGTTAAATATTTTCTTATTTGAATTATTTTTTACACATCCCCGTGTTGGACACGGGTCAATAGACTAGTTATTATTATAAAGTGTTCAAATTAAATCAGTTATATAACACTCATATAAATTTTACTTATAAATATAATTTTAATATTAAAAAATAAAAAAATGTTGTTATTCATACACCGGTGTACCAATATTCATACCCATTATAAATTACCTTTTGTTTGTTCACATTTATCATATTAAAATAATGAAACAATTATTATTATAATAATTTGTCAGGAATACATGGAACTTATGAATGAATTTATGACTGCTGTGAAGCATAACTATGGGGAGAAGGTGCTTATTCAGGTAACTAAGCATATATTGATTAATTTCAATTGTTAATAATTTAAAATTTTAAAGGATATATGCTCCTAATTTTTTTTTGAACGGCCAACTAATCAACTGCCGGGTACTCCGTACGCGGCCCCCAATGGCTAAAGGATGCCCAAGCTGGCCACTAGTCCAGACGGACGGAGCTCCTAGCCCACCAGCCACCAATTCCCGGGGAAAACCCGACCCAAACGCCCGCCCAAAGGCACGACGATGAAAGGCCGGTAAAACTGGGTGGGATCAAGAATCGAACCCATGACCTGGGTCTTCTATCACTTCCCCCATACCTTCATCTTACCACTAGGACAAACCATCATTGGTTTATGCTCCTAATTAACTATTTTATTTTCATTATGCAGTTTGAGGATTTTGCTAACCATAATGCATTTGATCTTCTTGCAAAGTATAGTCCCACTCACCTTGTTTTCAATGATGATATACAGGTACCTAATGAAATATTAATATTAATTAATATTCAAATTTAATATTATTTTTGGGGCCTGTTAGGGAGACGCCAGGCTGGTTCAAGATACACCATCCATACAACTCGTATATGCCTATACGAGTCGTATTAATATTTTATTTCTAACAAAAGCTGACACATCAAATCACACATCTGACACGCCTCATACGGCCCGTATTGACACTTACCGTTTTAGTTTTTTTCTCTACAACTTATTTAACACAAAGTACTACTCTCTACTTATCAATGCCCCATCTTTGTCAGACCACTGTTTTATCTGCAATTGATTTGATGGCTACAGTATAAGCTACCTTCACTCTGTACAACTTATTTAACACAAAGTACTACTCTCTACCTATCAATGCCCCATCTTTGTCAGTCCAACTTATTTATCTGCAATTGATTTTGGCCCTATACGGGCCGTATAGGTACATACGGCCCGTATGTACTTTCAACCGTCAGACATTAGTCTGACAAAATCTGACACTCATACGGACCCTATACGTATAGGGTCATACGACCCGTATGAGCCTAGGTGGTGTCAACTGATCCATAGGGGGTGTCCAAATAACCTGACCCTTTTTTATTGCTTAAATATGTTACTTTATTTTAGGGGACAGCATCAGTAGTACTTGCAGGGCTTATGACTGCGCTAAAATTAGTTGGTGGATCTTTAGCTGACCATACATTTCTATTCCTTGGAGCTGGTGAAGTAAGAAGAAAATTAAATAATACCCTTATTTTGTTTCTTATTTATTTATTTATTTATTTATTTTTTTCTTCTCAATTGTTGGTCAATGTTGACCGAGTTATTTGATTACTTGGTTTTATTACCCTGATATCCATCATCAATTTGAACTTTTTTGGTTTAGGCTGGCACTGGAATTGCTGAACTCTTAGCTCTTGAGATATCAAAACAGGTCAAAAAACAATATATGCATCACTCTTGCGCCAAAACCAAAATTAAAAAAAAAATGAAAAATGATATGACATGAAATGAAATGTTTCTGTTATTAACTTAATATAGGACTGGTTATTCACACATACAACTTTTTTATTTTAACATCATCACCGACCCTATACGTCTTGTATATGTCACGTGGCATATAGCCCCGCGTATAGGTCTATACATCTCGTATGCGAGTCCAATCATTAACACTGACACCTAATGATTGGTCACGTATAAAGCCACGTATGGGACCTATGCGACATATATAGGTCTATACGCCTCGTATAGGAATGCAATCATAAGCACTGGAAAACTCTGACAGCCAATGATTGTCTCTTTATACACCTCGTATAGGGGTGTAAAGTATGTGAGCTGGTGTGAGATTAACAAAATCCGTTAATATCTAAATCACACAGACACAGGCCCCATTGGAAGAGGCCCGCAAGAACATTTGGCTTGTAGACTCCAAGGGACTGATTGTTAAATCCCGGTTAAATTCACTGCAACATTTCAAGAAACCATGGGCCCATGAACACCAGCCCGTTACAAATCTCCTAGATGCTCTCAAGGTGTGTTATTATTATTGTTATTATTATTTTGAATTGACATATAAAAATGTGTATATGTTACTCACGAGGGCAGGCATAGGCGGACTCACCTTGTGGGCTTGGGGTTCGGTTGACCCATGAACTTTATATTTTCAATGTTATCTATACGATTCGATCTCATCCGACCCCCAAGAAAATTTGTCAACGACCCCCATGAAAATTTGACGAACCCGATGAAGCTCAATTTAAAACTATTTTAAAGCCAAAAATAATAAAATAATGCCTAAATAACGTAATATGCATTACCTGTGATGAAACATAACTAATAATTAATTATTTAACTCAATACCCAATCACTCATAACCCACTTAAAAAGGTAATAAGACCCAATTTGTATATTGAGTGATTGAATTTGACAATCAGAATTCATGTTCGGTTTCTTTCTAAAAAATATTCACGTTCGGTTCGTTCCTAAAAAATGAACTGAAACAATAACTTACTAATATACACCGTTGTCCTCCACATCATAACAGCTGTAATATATAGATTGAGTGATTATTGTATAATTTCATAATTTGAAAGTTTTAGCATGATGAGAAACTTAGTTGTTGTGTATAATTTGTATATTTAGGTAATATGAAACAATTTAAAAAAAAACTTGAACCTTAACCTTCTTTGAATCTTGACTTTGTTAATTTAAATAATATTCATTCGAATAATGCCGAAAGAAAACCAATTTATCATATTATCATAATCAATGAGATAATAATTTGACGTACTTTTTTTATGAATTTGTGATTTAATTTATATTTATCATTTTTGTGAGTGATCCGACCCGATCTCATTCGAATTGGTTTAAAAAATATTTAACAAATAATTATCCAAACAAAATTCCGACCCCCATAAAATAAATTTCTAGGTCCGCCACTGAGGGCAGGGCCAACCACCCTGCCCTGCCCCCAGGCCCTTTTTTGTGTCCGGTCAATAGGTTAAAAAGTATATAATTATTTATTTTACCCATATATTAAAATTTCTATCCCTGTTCTAAACTATTTAAGTTTTGTCAATGTATGTGTGTCTAGATAACCGGACTTTTAATTGTTTGATCATGTTGTATTTTCAGGCAATCAAGCCATCTGTGTTGATTGGATCTTCAGGGGTAGGACAGACATTTACAAAAGAAGTTGTTGAAACTATGTCATCTTTTAACGAGGTAATTTATTTAATATTTAACATTACAAGTAAACTTTATAAAATATAAATAATGAAAAACAAGCGATTTTGTAGAAACCGGTTATTCTTGCTCTTTCAAACCCCACTTCAAAATCTGAATGTACTGCTGAACAAGCATATACTTGGAGTCAGGTTTGACTTTCATCCTACCCCTATAACCAATACGTTGACTTATTATTATATTTTTCACATGTAACCTTATTTTTCTTTTCTTTTCTTTTCTTTTTTTTTTGGGTATATTATAGGGCCGTGCTATATTTGCTAGTGGGAGCCCGTTTGGGCCCGTTGAATGTAACGGAAAAGTCTACGTATCTGGACAGGTGTTGACTTTTTATTTGTTAAATTTTTTTTAATGTTAAAGGATTATGAATTATATATTGACTTTTGTTACAGTCAAACAATGCATACATTTTTCCTGGATTTGGGCTGGGCTTGATGATTTCTGGTGCAACCCGTGTTCATGATGACATGCTTTTAGCAGCCTGTAAGTTTGCATCATTTTAATTAAAGTTCCATATTTTTTTATATAAAAACAATGTTTAATAATATACCCTCCATTCACTAATATTCGAAAATTTTCATGTCATATTGCTGCCAAGGTGGCAGCCAAAGCGTATGAACTTGGTAAGATAACCTCCTACTTAATTAAAATTATATAAAAAAAAGGGAAAAAAGGTTAAACGGGTGAAAAATGCATGTAAACATTTTATTCACAAAAATATATTACTGCTAGAGTTTTCAGATTCAAATATTAGTATTTAATGTCAATCCGACCCATACGAAAATAGTCTTTAATTAATTTACCTGACCTAACAATGTTGTCACCTAGCTACTAAATAGTGTTCTTTTTGTTGCGTAGATTTGGCTAGTCGGCTTCCTCAACCAGAAAACCTAGTAGCTTATGCTGAGAGCTGCATGTATAATCCTAATTATCAGAGATATCGCTAGACAAGATTAAAACCTTCTGCTTCTTGTTGATCTAGCTAGAGCACATTTTTTTTTTGTTTTAATTTGGAGGATTCATCTTTGTTTTTCTATTTCAAACGTGAATAATATATTTTTTGTGTTGTCATGATGCTTTTGTATTGATCGATTAGCATAAAATTAAGGTAATAATTTAAACTTGTAGCTGTTATGTTAGATAGAACATATGTTCTTAAAAAAAATGGTGAACGCCACCATTAGAATATATGTTCTTAAGATAGAATATATGTCTTAAGAGAACATCTCGATGGCAATGTGCATGGGATGGAGGTTGTTGTGTGTATTTTGGAGTGAGTTTAGATGATTGTGTCTTAGGATATTCTTTTAAGAAAACATTATGCAATTGCTTTTAGATTGACTAGTAGTCTTTTGGTAATTATGATTTAGCTTTGTTTTCTTATACTTATCTATTCAAAATAAAAATGTTTATTATGCTTTTATAAATAGTCTACTTATAATACATAACACCTAATGATGTTTTCAATATTTTCTTATGGACAAAACTTTTAAAAATGGCATCTTACACAAGTTAAACTATGTGAAGCCATGTAAAGGGCTAGCATAATAGATCAGACACGACCTGTTAAGATATGACAAGTTAAAACACGAAACAAGAAATGGATAGACACGAAAAACTGTCGTGTCTGTTTTTTCAAACACGAACACGACCCGTTTAAAGCTTATAAATACGAAATTACATTTTAAGGAATCTGTTAATAATTAACACTATAAATAACACGTAAAATAACTTGTTAAATAACCCATTAAGGAACTAGAGTTAGAAAATTAGAAAATTTAAAATGTAATCGGCTACCCACATATTATTTTATATTATTTATTTAAAATTTTAAATTATAGAGAGGTCATAACATGTTTTAACAAGTTTTAACGGGTCTTAAAGGGTTTTTGTCTGTTTAGACACGAAAATAAACAGGTATTAACGTGTCAAGCTGTTTTAGATATGAAACATGATAACAGTAAACACGAAACATGTTAAAGTCGTGTCGTGTCTTTTTAATGTGTCTATGTATGAAATTGTCAGTCATATTTATAATCCATAAAGTTTTGAAGAAATAAAAAGCCCTTAATAGTTTTTCACATCATATTCACATCACCACGTTTAATTTATAAAAAAAGCACCTTGTTTTATAGTCACATAGTTTGACAATTGTTCTCAAACATACCTTGGGCTTTAAGATCATTCTCAATTATCTATATAAACAAAAACCAAATATGAATAGTGAATATCGCGAGATTTTGATTTCTCGCGATATTGTGATTTCTCGCGATAAATTCATCTTCTAGCGATAAATTCATCTTTTAGCGATAAATTCATTTGCGTCGTGTTTTTTCCCGCGATCAATTCATTTCTCGCCATATAAATTCATTTTCTCGCGATAAATTCATTTGCGTTGTGTTTTTTCGCGCGATCAATTCATTTCTCACGATTTTTCAGTGAGTAATTAAAGATTTGTCGTCAGAAATTCATTTCCCTCATGATATTTGTACGAGAAATTCGTTTTTCATTAGAAATAAATTCATCTTCTAGCGATAAATTCATTTGCGTCGTGTTTTTTTGCGCGATCAATTCATTTCTCGACATATAAATTCATTTTCTCGCGATAAATTCATTTGCGTTGTGTTTTTTCGCGCTATCAATTCATTTCTCACGATTTTTCAGTGAGTAATTAAGATTTGTCGTCAGAAATTCATTTCCCTCATGATATTTGTGCGAGAAATTCGTTTTTCATTAGAAATAAATTCATCTTCTAGCGATAAATTCATTTGCATTGTGTTTTTTCGCGCGATCAATTCATTTCTCACGATATAAATTCATTTTCCCGCGATAAATTCATTCGCGTCGTGTTCTTTTGCTCGATCAATTCATTTCTCACGATTTTTCAGTGAGTAATTAACATTTGTCGTCAATAAATTCATTCCCCTCATGATTTTTGTGCGAGAAATTCGATTTTCATTAGAAATTCCTTTAGATAAGACATCTCAATTTTTCATAACATAATAATTGACATTTTGTTTTTTCAAGTGTTCTATTTAAAATTTTATTTTTCTTTTGTTTTACTTTTTGACACATACTAAGTTTGTTTTATAGCTACGAATCTTTGTACGTTATTTTTTTTCTTTTGAGTTTGTTCCCGAGTCAAAACAATGGTGTTAAATTTGCGCGGCAACGCGCGAAAGGCACCATCTAGTTTATAACATAATCCAACTTTTCATTATAAAAAATAATTTCTTTCACTTTCACTTAAATAGTTAAATAACCCAACCAAAATTATTTTTTCACACACGTTTACAAACCAATTCAAACAAATAATTTTCTCAAATAAATATGGTTTATCACTATGCAAATTTTAATTGATATTGGTTTCTAAGTTCCAAATGAGAGGTCATGTGTTCAAATCCCTCTCGTAGCGAAAAAGGGGTCTGAGGGGTTCAGGGGGTTTTCCCAGTGGGGTTTCCTCCTGGGGTGGTTGTGGTGACTCATGGGAGGTCCAGTTAACTAGACCTTGGTGACATGGCGTGGAAACAGTGGGTTCACACGATTGAGACCCTTCACCGTTCAAAAAAAATTGTTTTGTTTTATTAAAAAATAACTTTTTAGGTTTTTAATAAGATTTTTATCAGTTTTTAAAAAAGAAAAATAGGCAAAACTATATGTTTAGGCTTTTTAAAAAATTAAACCAACCAAATAGGCAAATATGCGCATCTACACTAAAAAGAAACTGGGGACATTTTATTTTAACAGTTTGTAAGAGCATTTTTGCAAATGAAACACAAAGAACACAAAACAAGAAGATCCGATCACCAGACTGTGTGACGTCCACCGCTCCGCACGACAGCATCACCTCATTTCTGTGCTTCTGCTTCGCTCTCGCTCGTCTACTCTATCGGCGTTCCACCTGTGCCTCCTGTGACATCTACAATATTGCGGGTATAATCATCGAATAGCTGTTCTGCTTGGTTTAACTTTTTGTGTAATTGATTGATTTTATGTATATTTGTTCTATGTAGTGTGTTCAATACATTATAATAGTTCAAATTTTAAAAACCCAAAATCTTGTATTACGTATTTGATCGTTTTTCATTATGCACACAAGGTGTTTGGTAAAATGTCTCAAAAGGGTTCACATTTATGGAAATTGTTTTTTACTTGTGATGGTAATGTTCAATCGGTCTGTTATATGTGTGATATTGAATTTGTTGAGGTTTATGTTGCTTACTGATTAGAAGAGCTACAATATGTTGTAAAAATCGCGATTAGGCAGCCGATTAATCGGTAGTCGGCCATTAACTGGTTAAATTTAGGCTAGTCCGTCGAAAAATCGCTAGGCGGTCAAAGTCGGTCAAAATCGGGATAATCGGACTAATTGGTCAACCAAAATTAGGTCTAATTCGTCTTGATTTTTGATGATTCGCGTACCTGATTGAAGAAATTTGCGATCCTGGTTGATGGAAATCGTGTACCAGGCGGCGGAAGATGAAGATTCGACTTCCGATTGAACTTCGCTCTTTCGATTGAACTTCGCTCTTCCGATTCCCTCTTCTGACTTCCGATGTAAATCACGTACCGTTAGTTCCGACTTCCGATTGAACATTGCCCATGCTGACTTCCGATCGCCTCTTGAAAGCCGATCCCACTTCATTGGAGTTCGCCCGTTTCCTTCGTTGCGTCGCCGTTCTTAGGGTTTTCTTTGTTATTGGGTTTTAACAAATGGATTGAAATTAAACATATGGACTGAACATATGGACTGAATTTAAAAATATGGACTGGATTTTAACAAATGGGTTTTTTAAAAGATAAAAATAAATAAAATAGATATTAATTAGCATATAAATTATCAATTGAATGGTTAAAATCTTTAAATATTTGAAAATTTCTGTATAAAATTTTGTATATATGTATATAATTTTGAAAAAATACATATAAAATTCCAATCCGATTAATCCTGATTAATCGCTAGTCCCTACCTCACCAACCGACTAGCGTCTAGCGATTTTTACAACACTGTTTATAAGGAAGTGATTGCCAGTTTCATGGCTGGAATATCTTGTGATCTTTAACTGTGATCTTTAACTGATTAGTGAATTTATTTTCATTTTGATATTCATGTTTCAAATGATGTATAGAATCTGCAGGAAGCACAGTTTACTATTGATGCATGTGTTTTCAAATGCATTAGTTAACCAACTGGTTGCATATTACCCAGAACTATTTATACATAGTAATTGTTATTATGTTTGATTTAATCACATCAGTTTTGAAGTTGAAGGCATCCTATTTAATATCCAAAATCAAAACTTGTTAATAGTCACCAAGGATTTGAATGCCAAACACCTATTGACTAATAAGATTTATGCTAATAACCATGATGAGCCGAGGTTCTCATTGGAAGCAGCCTCTCTATTCCTACAGAGTAAAGGTAAGGTTGTCTACGTCATACCCTCCTCAGACCTTACCTTACCTTTGCTATGATGAGATTACGATGATGATGATTAAGAACCATGATAAAAACCAAAAACCAGGCAGTTTGGCTAACATGATAAGTGGGAATTGGAGAAATGTAAGACATGAATCTACACGCATTGCATGTGATTAACTTGGAAGATGATTTCTTTTGGTTAATTGAATTATTATCAGCTATAATGCGGAGTATTAGGAAACTTAACTTGAATGGAATCCCGGCAATAACAAACATGAAAAGAAGCTTTTATGAACAGGTTACCCTAGTATATATTTAGGGGCCTGGAAAATTTGTGAAGTGCTTATGGCTCCTGCTAAATTGTGCCTAATAGGTTTCGGTGTGACTTTTCTATCTCATCTCTCAAGTGAATAAGTGATTGCATTCATTATTTGATTTTACAATTTGGATTATTGCATATGCAGTTTATAATAGAAAAGATGAAGATTATGGTGGCCATCAAGCGGGTAATTGACTACGCGGTCAAAATTCGAATCAAATCTGACAAGGTAAACATACGCCTTAAAATAAAAAAAAAAAAAAATCAAAATAGTCATTCAATCTGAAGATGTGATAGAGATTTTTTATTGGTTTTGTTGTTTGCTTGTCATTTCATTTGAACTGTGAGTGAGACTTTTGTTGGGTATGTTTGTTTCATTTCATTTGAAGATGTGAATGGGATTTTTGATGGGTATGTTTGTTTGTTTGTTTTCCATTTCATTTGAAGGTGTGAGTGGGATTTTTGTTGGGTATGTTAGTTTGTTTGTTATTTCATCTGAAGATGTCATTTTGTAGACTGGAGTGGAGACGAGAAATGTAAAGATGTCGATGAACCCTTTCTGTGAAATCGCTCTTGAAGAAGCACTGAAAATTAAAGAGTCTGGATCTGCTTCGGAGGTGATTGCTGTGAGTATGGGTCCAGGCGAGTGTGTTGATACTCTCCGCACAGGACTAGCCATGGGTGCTGACCGTGCGATTCATGTGGATGCGCCCTCTGCGCTTCACCCGCTTGCAGTTGCCAAGCTTCTTAAAGCGCTTGTTGAGGTTGAGGAGCCTGGCCTTGTTATTCTTGGCAAGCAGGTCAATTTCTATTTGTTTGCCTGTTTGTTTCATAATAAAAACATTTGAAGCTGAGGATCTTCATTCTGAGAAATGTGCAGGCAATTGATGATGATTGCAATCAAACAGGGCAGATGCTGGCAGGGCTTCTAAACTGGCCTCAAGGGACCTTTGCATCAAGGGTTAGAGTCCTTTTTTTTTAATATGCTACCTAAAGATATAGATGCTTCTAAACTATAAAGATAACTTTTCTAGATTTTAATTTTATTAAGAAAATGTAAATGCATTACACAATGAGATCATTCATTTCAAATAATATTGTCACTCACAAAATTAACCATGCATATGAAACCTGTAACTTGTCATGAAATGCTTTGTGGGTGGCCTTTACACCTTCATCATCACCTTTTGGCGTCAACAACTACTTGCCTGCAATGCGTTTAAGAGTCCCCAAGAGAACATCCGGTTGGTAAGGTACATTTCCTCCAACCTTGAGGTGGAGAGTTCCAATCTTGTAGAAGGAGGTTGTGTTGCATACTTAGGAATAGGAACAGATGGGTGTGTGTGTGTGTGCCGTTTTAAAAAAAAAAAACAAGTTTCAAGATATTGATCAGTTTTGTATTGTATTATCAAGGTTGTTCTGGACAAAGAGAAGAAAGCAGCAACAGTGGATAGAGAGGTGGATGGTGGCATTGAAACTTTGTGTCTAGAATTGCCTGCAGTGATCACGTAATATTTTCTTACTGCTTGCCTTATTATAAGTTATAACTTATATTGAGTGACACCATGTGATTAAAAGATTGTTGTGCCTGAATAATGCAGCACGGATCTAAGGCTAAACCAGCCGAGGTATGCAACACTCCCTAACATAATGAAGGCGAAATCAAAACCAATCAAGAAAATGAGTCCCGAGGAGTTAAAGGTACAACTTAGATCTGATTTTGAGGTTGTGCAAGTGACTGCACCCCCAGTGAGAAAGGCAGGGGTTATACTATCTTCTGTGGATGAATTGGTAGACAGGCTCAAGAATGAAGCCCATGTTATCTAACCATTTGTTTTCTTTCAATAGCACAAATGGGTGTTGTGTACTTAGTTGTGACGTCTTGGTCTTTCAGTATGTAATAAGCAGTTGTTGAGTAAAAGCTAAATGCACAGTACTCTACCTTTCATGATCGAGGTTAGCAAGTTTATTACTCTTTATACTTGGAAGCCATTTTTTCTGCAATGCCTGCAAAGGTAAATGGAGAATATATTGCAAGAATCAGAAGGAATAAAACTCTTATTTACACGTCTGGATTCAATTATTATTATTTTTTTATTATTTTGTATTTTTTGAGAATCTTTTGGACACATATATCTGTTATAGAAGCCTGCAAATTCAGCTTACTGGTTAGGGTTTCACCTTGTGACCGAGAGGTCATAGGTTCAAGTCCTACCAGGGGTGATTTAAAGGACATCAAGGTGAGGGAAGGAATCTTGAGCTTAATCTCGAGTTCTGGACCAATGGGGGGCAAGGGTTTACCCATTCCAGGGGGTTCCTGTGCATCAGATGTGGCCGCGTCTTACCTATGCCCGGTGGGCCCTGTTAAGACAACATCCGTGGTATGTAGGATCGTTGCCGTTCAAAATATATATATATCTGTTATAGAAGTACGTGATTTCAGAAATCCAAATAACCTAACTGATCCTTAGAACTGGGTCGCCTAATTCCGAAAATCCTGGTTTTGGTAGAATCAAGATTTATGAAGCCACCCCCAAAACCTGTGTCTGACAAGCCAGGTTTCTGATTTGGGTAAGAGTCTTTATTTAACCACACCCCAAACTTGAATCATAACCAATTTAAAAAGTGAACCTTGGAATGGTCTTATAGATTTTTAAGTAACAGTTTATTCTAAATAATAAAAAGAAAATAATTGAAACAGAAAGGAAATAAGGAAAGAAAAAGAAAACAAGAAGCTTTCATATACCGAAAAGAACTGGTTTTTGTAGCTATTTCGTATACAAAAAGCTAGGGGTGTTTATCAGGTCAGATAACTGTTTATTTAGATTAGATTATTCGGATTTGAAAATTTTAGAGCCCTATTCAAAACCCGACACGATTCGAGTTACAAATACTTCCATACAAGATCAACATTTAAAAGGAGAGACTTGGAATTGACTAACCCAACCATAAAGCGTAGCAGTCTACTGAACGGATAAACCAATAGAAACACTTCCAATTAGAGGTGGGCAAAAAAACCGGAACCGGTCATACCCGAACTGGTGGGTACAAGCGGGTCTGGTTTTTCAAACAAATTAGAACCGGAACCAAAACCAGAAAAACTGAAACTGATTCCACTTGTACCTGGCTAAAAACCGGAACCGGAACCAAAATAGTTCATGACTTTGTTGACCGGAATAGAAACCGGTTGGAATCGGAACCGGTTAAAAAAAAACCCGATTTACCTACCTCTACTTCCAATAGCCCATCTCCTATCTTTATCAATTCCCAATATAATCTACATCTGAAATAGAGGATATAAAACAAGTCCGCAGCCCATTTATTAGTCATAGTCCATACAATCAAGTTGGAGGACCCAAACAAACATGTCCAGCCCACAAAACCATTTATTAACCATAGCCCATACAAATATACAATCAAGTGGGAATTTGAGAAATGCAAAACATGAATCTAGTCTATCTAGACGCATTGCAATTTGCATGTGGTGAGCTTTGGAAGATGGAAAATTTGCAAAGGCTTATAGCTCCTGCTAAAAAGGCCTAATAGGTTTGAGTTTTTTAATCTCATCTCTCAAGTGATTGCACCAGCATTGTGAAAGCCTTTAATAACCAAGTATGTTTTAAATCCGTTCTGTAACTAACTGGGGTTAACTTACTTTATAAGTGTGTGTGTGTGTGATGCTCACTTTAAAAATGATTTAGTGGGATTGTTATATGTTATGAGTTTCAAAATTTTAGAAGTTATAATTTGATATATAACATAATCGCTGATTTGACAATGATTGGTCTAATATAAGACCTATACGAGACGTATATGAATTTAATCATTGACATTGAAAAAATTTTGACAAACAATGATTATACTTCTATACGTATCGAGAAAAATTACCAAAACAAAACTCATCTTGCGTCAAGTACCCTTTAACCAAGCCTCTATGAGTTAGCCAACATACCCTCTTGTGTAAAAAAAAATATGGGTATTAAAGTCAACCAAATAATTACGAACCAATGATCCTCAGCTCTAGGGGTGTAAACAAACCAAGGCAGCTCGTAAAATACTTGGGATCGGATCAGTAAAAAGCTTGAACGAGCCGAGCCTTAATGAGCCCAAGCCCAAAAGTGTTGCTCGTTTACTTATCGAGCCCGAGCTTGAGTTTTACATAACGAGCTCGAGCCTGCTCGCGAGCCTTAACGAGCTTTTTGTTTATATAATTTTTATTTATTATATTAAGTGTTTATTTATAAAATTATGATAAATATATTTAAATCAAATATTTTATGTTAAATTTAGAAAATATAATTATAAATATAATTAAATTAGTAATTAAAGTAAATAAGTTAAATAAATAAAATCTAAACGAGCCGAGCTCGAGCCTAAAAATTTTCTAACGAGCCGAGCTCAAGCCCTAATATATCTAAACGAGCCGAGCTCGAGCCTTAACAAGCTCGGGATCGGTTCAGCTCGTTTACACCTCTACTTAGCTCAAGTGGTTGAGGAGAGATACCATGTGACTTTAATATTGGAGAGAGGCCACGGGTTCAAGTCCTGTCATTAACAAAATAAGTGTTTCATGCTGGGCTAGGGGTTTTCTCTCACTTATGGTGAGTTTTCTCCTATTGGGTGTGGATATGATCAGATTGGTATATGACCCGTCAGTGATCTAAATTGCCGTTAAAAAAAATTAATGCCAACCAATTGCACGATGCTAGTTGTACAATGTGGTAAGCTAATTATCCCGTTGTCTTTACACCGGCTAAAACATTTGGCCGTTCTTTAGCCGTTGATTACAGTTGGCATCCCAAATGTCATTTTGATAATATTTTCTAAATTTAATCATAGAAAACGTAACATGTAAGTTAATATATGCTATCAGTTAACGTGATTAATCCTTTTAGTAGAGATTTTACCTCTTAGTTATAGTGGTTAGAAATATAAGTAAAATATTAGCCATTAGAAATATATAAAGAAAATTATCTAATTTCTGACTCTTGAGTTTAGTTGTCTTGTTTAATATTATCTCAGAAATTGCAACAAAAATATATTTACATATTTTGGGTTTGTTAAAATACAAACGCATTTTATGTGTAAAGTGAATAAAGACTTTGTGATTTATTCACACAAGTGTTAATATCTTACGTAAATAAATAACACAAACACAAACACAAACAAAAACAATGTACGTGACTTCTACCAGCGGAAAGTCAAGATGTTAATTTTGATTTGTTTAACATTTTAAGATAAAATATTACTAAACGGGCTCAAGGTACTACTGCAAGTATCAAACTTGAAAGATACATGCAAAGGGATTGGATTTTCAGTATAAAGCTAGAGAAATTTGAAAACTTTGATGTTTTGATCTAGTTAATTGAAAGAAAGAAAATTACAATTTTGAATTATACCACCATAACTCATGGCTTAATAATAATCATTCAAACTTTTATGGTAACTTTATAATCTACCTTTTATCTTATGGCATGGTTCCATCAATACAAAAGATGAGGATCACTTTAGTAGTAATGAAAATGTGTATTTAATTGAAAATCCGCTTGAATGCAATAGAACACATACAAGACAAGGCTAATCTTGAAGACGAGCTCGAGGTGGATGAAACAATATACTAGATGAAAGTTGAAGAAGGAATGACAATTCTACTTTCAGATGAAGAACAAGCCATGAACGAATGAACCCGTAGCAATAATCATGACGTCCAATCCCAATAATAAATACATTTTCAAGCGTGAAGATGAAAACAAAACATTCTCTTTTACTTAGCTTTAAATTTAATTAATAAACAAATTTATTAGTCTTGTATTTTTTTTATTTAGCTTTTGTCGTAGGTAATCAAAAATAAATAAGTGTAGAAGTATTTTATTGAATTTATACTTTGTTTAGTATTTATTTAATCGGAAGGTATTGTTGTCCTAAATTAAATTAATAAAATTAAGTTTGTATTTTTTTATTTAGTATTTATTATTTCTAAAAAGCAAATAATTAAAAGAGTTTAGTTGAATTACTTTTTATTTAGTATTTAATGATTTTAAGAAGAAATAAAATAATTTTTAGTATATATTTTATAGTAAATTAAAAAAACCTGATTTTTGAATGGTTATATCGGTTGGTTAACTGCTCTAATTGCCGTGTCTGGCTATGCGTTTTTAAGAACCATATTGTCAGCTTAATGAAGTAACTGAGACGGCTTGCAATGCACACACCAACCTCAGGCGCACATCCCCGTAGCATCGCGCACCTCCGACGGATGCGGTGGAGAAGAAGTAGAAGCCAAGCACGTCGCCCACACACACGTTCTGACGTGCATTCAAATGCAGATGAGGGTGGGCCGTGGGAAGGATGCATGTATGCTAAAGAGAAAGGACGAAACGGTGATGCGGAAAAAAGATGATGTATGTGTTAAGAATGTGTTAAAGTTAAAAAAATGAGAGATGATACATGTAGTATTTATAAATAAAAAACAAACTGATGTGACAATGATTTAGAGAATGCATGTAGTAAATGCATCATTTGTGTTACAGGCTTACAACTAGTCTAATGTTGGTGTAATATATTCAAATATTCCATGTGGCATGGATTTTTTTTTTTGTATACATTATTTCATATTTCTAGGTTGTAGCAGAAATTACATTGTTAGTGGTCACGTTTAGTTTTTGTGGCTATGATGAATAAATGAAAGGTGTGTGTTTGGATCCTGTAAGACGGTCCTAAGAATTAAGGCGACCAAGACGACCCGGAAAAAAAAAGTCTCTTAGCAAATTCAAAAATTAAAGTAGGGTGTTCAAAAAACTGAAAACTGAAAACTGTTTAATACCGAAAAGCAAACCGTATTCGTAACTAAAAAAACCGAATTCAATTCTGAAATCGGTTTTCGGTTTGGTTCCCAATTATATCCGAATTTTAAATTTGGTTTTCGGTTTGGTTATCTGTTCCACATTTTTTTTCGAATTCTAATTGTTCGATTAACCTATTAAACTGAATTCAGATTTAAATATATTATCTTGTTAATAATATATAAGGTTCGATTTATTCGGTTTTTTATTTTTATTTTTTTGTTTTTAATCGTTTATTCCGTTTTTAATCTATTTATTAGGTTTGTTTGGTTTAACCAAAACCGAACCGAACCACTTTTTGAATTCGGTTCGGTTCTTGGAAAGGGAAAAAAAATGAAAACCGATTTAAACTGAACAAACCGTTAACCGAACTGCTGAATACCATGTCACATAGTTTAAAGGGATTGAAAATAACTTACTATAAAAAATTACTTTTTGTATTCCTTAAATCATGTGTATATAAATAGTTCTTTTTAGTTATTTTTAACTTTTTAATTCTCATTTAGATTAAGCTCTATATATACATACATATATATATATATATATATATATATAGGGAGAGGATCAAATGTTAACACTCTCTTATAGCGTTAACCCGTTAACCTTGGCAAAAAATGCCCGAATCTTGGAATTTTTTTCATGGCCTTTATTATACATAAATAGGGGGTTTCTTTTTTGTGTTTTTGCTAATTCATCACCGTTTAGAATTTAAAACAATTGTAAGTTTGAGTTACACTATCTGATGTAAGCAGTGTAATGCAAAACTTACACTTGATTTAAATTCTAAACGGTGATGAATTAGCAAAAACACAAAAAGAAACCCACTATTTATGTATAATAAAGGCCATGAAAAAAATTTCAAAAATTCGGGCATTTTTTGCCAAGGTTAACGTGTTAACGTTATAAAGGAGGGTTAACAATGAAACCATAATCAGATAGTGATTCATACACGATCCAATAGATTTCTAAGTGATTTTAACGAATTTCTACAACAGATAGTGTATAAATGTTCAACATTTTAAGATAAAATGTAACGACTGTGCCGGAAACGTCGCCGGAACGATGAACGGAACAGTAACGGCACAGTAACTCAGGTACAAACTATGCAAAATACTGTTGAACTGTCAACTACGTAATGCTAAACAGTAAACTATTATACTATTGTTTCTGAAATCTGATTAAACTTTACAGTTTAACAGTCAGAAACACATCAGACAACATGGAACAGTGATACTAATGTTTATCGATGTGTTATTATGGGTAAACGTATGCGAGGTTAAACAAAACGAAATGATAACGGTTGTTGTTACGGAATGCTAAACCGATGAGTTATTCGTATAGGTGACGATCTGTACGAATGATTCTGATAATTTAACGTTCTGAAATAATAACTAAAATGTAGACAACAAAAGTCGGAAAGCAAAATCATCGTCGTGTTCGTTCGAATGACGATCCGAACGAATACGCGCGATGGTGACGCGTTCTGACGAAACGAAAACGAAAACGATAAAAGACACGAACGATCATAAATTCAAAGAAATAAGATAATTCTTATTTTACAATTTTGAAACTCATCATTTAAATAAATTAAATTACATTATTTTAAGAAAATCGCGAATAAATGTAATTAACGCGTAATAATACGAAATTCGTCAAATAAATTATATAAACGTTATCTAAATTAATTTTGAGGTAAACAAATAAATATTGTGATATTTTAAAATACATTTTACAACTTAAAGATCAAGAATAATTCGTTTATTTAAAACTCACGAAAAACGCGCGTAATCTCCGGAAACGTAACGAAACTGCAAACCGAGTAACGAAAACGAACCCGAACACACCCGAGGTATAAATACCTTGAATGAGTTCAAAATATTCATTTTTCTCCTCCTTCTTCTCTCTCTAAACCCTAAATCCCGGATTTCACTCTCATCCTCCATTTTTGAAGCTTCAAAACCTCATAACTTCCTCATTTCTTCACGAAATCGAGTGGTTCTTGAACCCACGTGAAGCTCTTAGCCTCCTTTACATGAAAGTACAGCAGATCTAAGCTAAACTCCACGAAATTTCAAGGTATGATGATGTGAAGATTTCGAAAAATAGGGTTTTCAAAACCTTTTGTTGAAACACCTGTAAAACCGGGACTACACCTTCCCTTTTCGACTTCTACACTTTCTAAAATCCAGTTCTTACACTCCACTACCAACCCATGTTAACTCGACACCCCCTGGTTCGAACCATTAGACCACCAGTGCACTGCCACCGAATGAAGGAATCAGATAGGCCGAAAGTGGCCATTCGCCGAAGGAGAACTAGTGGCCGGAAGTAGTCATTCGCTGGTCCACTCTCACATTCGGCCTACTGGTGCTATTCGGCTACCACCTCATTCGACCCTGCCTCAGTCGACAGCACCCCATTCGCCATACACTTCCTTCGCCGACTATCCCATTCGACGGGTTCCATTCGCCAGGATAAACCACATTCGACCAAGACCTAGTTATTCGCCGGTCAAGTCATTCGGGATTTCATTCGGCTAGACATCTCATTCGAGCCTCCTTATTCGACACTTCACATCTGACCACCCCAACCATTCAGTTGGCATCATACTGGCGACCTAGCTAGCCCCATGCAGTCAACGTTTTTTTTTTATCAGCCGGCCCAAGGGAAACTCTAGTCTGTTGGCCCAATAAATTAAGCAGGCCCATTGACACTTAACAGGCCCAATAAAAACCTTGTAACCCAACAATGGCCCACACAATCTCTAGTTCAGGCCAACACCGCAAAGTAACAAGTTTAAGTTGATTTTATTTCAGTCCAGTAACATTTTCTTTCGGCCCATGTTATCATAGGTCCACTGGATTGGCCCAATTCTGCCCCGATATACTGTTTCCAGGCCCAAGGCCCAATGAGACCCAACAGCAATTCTAGGCCCAGCCGTCCTATTTGTCTCGGCCCACCATTTCTCCTGTTGGCTTACGGACCAAACATCCTTATCCAACCTACACTGTCCAGGCCCAACATCTTTGATTCGGCCCAAGGTCATGTGGATGGCCCATTGGAAGGATTTGACTCAAACAGTAAGATGTAAACAAAGGCAATTTTCGAATAATCTATAATGAAGTTTTGCATGGGAAATGTTAATAAACAACAAATAATGCAAGGGTGACAAGTCTTTAGAGTGTAAAGGATGGAATGAGATTTGAAACATTTCACTCTTGCGTGAGTTAACTAGTGTTTCCAAAGTGTTAAAACAAGTAAAATGATGACGATACATAACTAAGTTGCAAGATTTAAGGGTTACTAACCTTTAATTTACAATCTATGTTTAAACTTAGAACCGCTAATGTCATGATGGTTAACTAATTTAAACATAAAATTCATAACAAACAAACAAGGGCCGAATCATGACCGAGACATCTGAGTGTTAGCCAAAGTCATGGCTAACACTTACACACGCACAAACTATTCATAAACTTATACTTACAAAGTTAAACAACGTGAAATCAATACAGGATTGTGAAAACAACATCAATTCCAACAAAGAGCGCGTGCATTCTTGTTTGAGACTAAGTCAACTACCACAACTACAAGGTGAGTTCATTGTCCCTTTTCAAACTATTTTGGTTTTAACTCGGGACTGAGAAGCATGTTATACATTTTAAAACAAATGTTTTAAATTTAACAAAATGCTATTTGATTATGCCAAGTGCTAAAGACATAATACTCTATTTAAACTAAATGCTATTTGATTATGCCAAGTGCTAAAGGCATAATACTCTATCTAAACTAAATGCTATTTGATTATGCCAAGTGCTAAAGGCATAATACTCTATCTAAACTAAATGCTATTTGATTATGCCAAGTGCTAAAGGCATAAGCTATTTGCTAATACTAAAGCTATGTGTTAATACCAAGTGCTAAGGGTATTTACTATCTGATGATGCTATTGTGGATGCTAAAGCTATGAGGCATACTAAACACTAAGTCTACTGGTGAAACTAAATGCTAATACTATGAGGTTAGGTTACATGCTAATACTATGAGGTTAGGTTACATGCTAATACTATGAGGTTAGGTTACAAGCTAATATTAGTAGTTAAACTAAATATTAAGACTACGGGTTAAACTAAATACTAATACTTTGGGTTTATGCTATAAACTAATACTACGGGTTAGGTATAATACTAATGTTATGAGATTATACTATTTGTTAAAGCTATAGGGATATGCTAAAGACTAATGTAAACTCGAAATGCTAATTATGCTATAAGGCTATGGGGATACTACATGCACACATACATACATACAATTTGGATAATTGAATCTATGGATATTATAAATTCTTGAATGCTATATGATTGCCATGCTCAAACAACGGTTTGGCCTCTCAGTGCTTGCCTTACCGGTTGTAAAGCTAGTTCTTGTGCACAAGTTACGTAAATGCTGGACTCTTTGTATGCTAAAACTATAGGCTATGGAAGAACAATAGTTGGTCTCTCAGTGCTTGCCTTCAGGTGTTCTCCTAGCCGGGACTTGAAGAACAATAGTTGGTCTCTCAGTGCTTGCCTTCATGTGTTCTTCATAGTCTTATCGAGGAAATTGACTGATGGCCTCTCAGTGCTTGCCATGCAGTGTTTCTCATATCTATTTACCTGGGTTATCAGTAACTAGGACGATATTGTGATCCATAGTTGACTTTGTGTCGACCTGGAAACCCTCTATCTCCCCCTGAGTTGCTAAACACACCTGGGGCCGGTTTGGATTGACATTGGATTCCTTCGGGCATCTGGTTATCCATACCGGTATCTATCAGACTAAACTCGAGTATACTATTGGTGATGTGGGGTAAACTTACAAACACAGGTGTTTAAACTATGATGGGGAAACTATACGGATGGGTAGGTAAAAGGCTTAATTATCATTAATAACAGTGTCATATGCTTATTAGTATGTGGTGGGATAGCGTCTGGGCTTGACCCTTTCAGGATTCCCTATATATAAGCATACCGATTTGGATATTACATGTGGAGTTAATGAGGTTAAGGTTTTGCCTACAGGCGCTTGCTAAAACTATTTAAACTTACAAACTACATGAACTCACCAACCATTGCGTTGACTTTGTTTTCTTACATGCTTTCTCAGGTGATGCACATGTTTAAACATATGCTTTTGGATTGCATGCTAGGCGGCCTAGATAGAGGACCTAGTGATTTTGGGAAGCACATATTTTGTTGATCATACGAATCATTCTTGGATATCTTGTACAGTTTACAAGATAGAATACATTAATTCTTTTGTTAGGTTTACCAAGTTAAATTATTAAACATTGACATTGTAATTTAACTTTGTAATCCTATTCATATGCTTAAGTGTGCTTTAGTGATTCTTAACATTGATGCTATGTAACAATCTGATCAACCCGATTATCACACCCGATATCGCGCCCCGGGAATCTTCCGCCCGACGGGGACTCCGATCCAACCCTGCCGGCCCGGGGTGTGACATAAAACTTTATAATTTTTAAAAAATAAAGTGTATAAAAGAAACTGTGATAACAAATGCTTTTACGTAGTATCCATGTTGTTATCTTGTCAAAACACTTAAGTTGAACTAAAATTACTATTACATAAAGTAAAGCAAATTTTAATAATAATGATAAAAAAATTATTTATTTTTAGATAATGATTCGGTGAACATTAGATTACAACCTGAGTATGATAAAAAAATTAATATAAGTTGATCTTAATACGGTTAATATCAAATAAAGAAGATTAGAATTGCAGAGGCACAATTTAGTACTCTAAACTATCATTGATAGTATTGATAGTATTGATAGTAATGGATTGAAGGTTGCTATCTAGCAACATGTGAAAGGTTGTATCTCAAACGTTTCTTTGGTTGAAGGTTGGAACAAAATAATCAATTCAACTCTCCATTTTCTATTAAAGAATGACCATAAGAGTATAATTGAATTCTGAAAGGGTTTTTCTTCTCTTCTTTTTTTAAAATAACAGCTATCAACCGAAAAAAATGAAAACATTATCTTTTTTGAATATACAAAAGAAAGAGTTAGTTTAACATTATGTTGTATATTTTAGTGTAATTGGATGTAAAGTATTATTAAAGAGTTGAAGATGCGAAGTGCACTTGTTTAATATTTTCTGAGCTCCAGACCAAGCGCAGGGATTAAGGGGGTTGTGCCCCCTTGTGGGGTCCTACAGGCAGCGCCCCTAGCGGGATCCAAGGGGCAGAGCCTCTGTTGGCGGTTCCGAGATTTGACCCCCTAACTTTACCCGGCAAAACCAACCGTCAATAACTGCCATACAGTTGGTTGGTGATTAACAAGGAAAACGAACTCGCATGATGTTTATTTAATCGAAATTCGTATAACTGAAATTCTCTTTATTGGATTATCCCAAAATCAAGTTTTTTGAACTCGAAAGAGAAGAAATATTGATTTCGGATAGTGATTTCATACACGATCCGATAGATTTCCAAGCGATTTTGACGAATTTCTCCAACAATAAAATCACAAAAGAAAATGTTTATATTAAAGTAGAAGATTAAACCGAGCAGGTTGTGTTAGAGGTGAACAGAAAAACCGGTTTGGGTTTACAAACCGGTCATCAGTGGATCTCAAATCGGTTCCAGCCAAACCGATTTCTAAACCGGTCCGAACCACCGGTTTGGCATAGGTTTGAGATTTTAGCTTTAAAACCGGTCCGAACCGGTTTCAAACCCCTCCAAACTGGTTTCAACCCATCCAAACCGGTTTCAACCCCTCCGAACCGATTCCCATAGGTTTGGCATCCCTTTCTCTCAAACCGGTTTCCAAACCGAACCGGTTTCACCCCAAACCAGTTTGAGACCATGCTTGACCAAACCGGACCGGTTCCTAACCCGTACCGGTTTGGCAAAAAAAAAAAATCGGTTTGTTCATCACTAGGTTGCGTGAGTGAGATAAAAGCTTTTATACGTTTTGTCATTAATGCAAAGATGTTGAGATGACAAAATGGGCTTGTGAAAAGTTGCATTAACTTGAATCCTTAATAGTAGACCATATGTTTTGATGTCAATAACCTTTGAAAGAAGCCGCTGAGTTAATGAAGAAAAGGATATCATAAAGCAATGGTCCATCATTATAGATGAGAAGAGGCTACTGAGTTAAGGATTTAATAAAGAAAGAGAGATCATAAAACAACCTGGTCAATCTCGGATTCAATAAATTAAATTCGATTCATATTGTGTTAGTGGTTATTATGTATTAATATGAATTCGTTAATGTTTGGACCTGCAAATGAGTTAATAACCTTTTCAACTCGATCAACCTATGTCGGGCATGCTCTGACATAACCAACATTATCCAGATAAATTTAGACAACTACATCCTCAAATGCTGCAGGGTCAAGAGGGGCTGCAATGTAATGGGTTGGATTTTGTTTCACCAGCAAACAAATTTTTTTTGAACTATTTTTCTAAGATAAATCATCACACCCTGCATTCTACTGGATTTGAACACACCTATTTGATTGAAGAGTGCACCACTTTACTGTTAAGTTGTCCACTTGGGGACATTATTTACATTAATAACTTAACATTTTGAAAAAAAAAAAACCAAACAAAATAACAAAATCCAGAATTTCGAAAAAACATAACAAAAACCGAACAAAATGAATCCTAGATGCATGTAAGAACAATATATAATAGCAATTAGTTGAATTTTTAGGTGTTCTATGTACTTGTATAATATCAAATCTCATGAGTTGTAAACTTACCATGGAACTAGTAGCCAAAATTTCCAACTACTCTTGTAGCGAAGCTTCTATATCAATGTTATTCCAACAAGTTTTACCAACCCAAAACAACAATCTTTTTCTAGAAATACAAATAACGCATGATAATAATTTAACTTGTTAGGCAAGTAAATGTACCTTGGCTTTGAAGGCATTATCAAGTAAGATGTTGCTTGTTTTAATCTCTGTATGCACATCATGAGGTCTAGCATGTTCATATATGTATTTCATACCCCTTGTGGCATCTAATGCAAAATAAACCCTCATAATCAAGTATAATATAAGTGTTGGGAATTATAGGTTACTTTTCATTTAATAAGTTTCAATTAATCATATTAATTGACAAAAATCATTTTCACAAACCATATTAAACTATCAGATCAGATCTGACACAGCGGAAGCATTTAAACTTTATAACCTTTCGATTCGTAATCGAAACAATTCCCAAATCAAGATCCAGTTACAAACGATTTAAACAACAATTAAATTAAATAACACAACCATAGGGAGAAATCGACCTTTAACGAAGTGGTTCCAAATCCACACGATGGATCGGCAACGGTCTCGCTAGTTGACTCAAAACGATCACCCGAGTCCGGATCTCATCCTACGAAACACCGGATTGGACCAAAACAGATTTTGGCTCGGCTCGGTGGCCTAGGCTCGGCCTGGCTCGGGCAAGGCAGCCCTCCTATGGCTCCTCTTAGCCCCTCGACTTGGCTCGATGGCAGCCCGGTGCTGCCCCTTGGTGCGGCTTGCTTGCGGCCCGGCCTCGGCTTGGTGGTGGTGGTTTGTTGCAACCCAAAAACCACACAAAATGGTGGTGGTAGGCGACGACCACTAGGGTTAGGGAGAAAGAGAGTGAGTGAAAGAGTGGTGGTAAAATGTGGTGATTTGATATAAATTTAATAGTCAAATTAGATCCATATTTTTAGGATCTAAGAATTACCAATTCAAAATTGGAATTCCTACCACTTATTTCACATTTAATTCAAAGTAAACTCTTTTAATTTGATTAAATTCTTGTAGTAATTAAATCATTTAATTACTACTCTCCAATATTACTAATTAACAATTAGTTAGTAGCATTTAATTAAATGTTTAAAGTTTGATTAAATGTCAATTTTTCAATTAACATTTAACTAACAATCCCTTCAAAACTTTATTTGTTTAATGAATTAATTATCTCTATAATTAATTCTCACCTATTATTATTTCATAAATAATAAAAGCCAATTCGATAAAACTGACAATTCGTGATCGTATATTATGTCTAACAATTAAACATAAAGTCGTTGCCTTTCAAAGTGTAACTCTTTGGATCATACCTTTTATAGTAACGTTGAACTTATCGTTAATCGGACATCCAATATACAACAGTAACATGCTTAATTAACATCTGCATTTTCAAATAATATCATTCTGTAGTATAACATTATTTATTACAATATTACTCTTGTTTGAGGATCCTGTAACTGACTTCCAAGTGAATTTTTGGATGAACGTTTGAAGCAAGATTAACATTGTTTCCATTGGACTTGAGGGTTAGAAATTCAAGTCGTGAAAACAGTCTCTTGCATAAAAAGCAAAATAACTAAGCATAGGGGTGAGCAAAAAACCGAAAAAACCGAACCGGAACCGAATTAACCGAAAAAACCGAACCGAATGAATAACCGGGCAAAATCGAACCGAAAAAAACCGAAACCGAATTTTTAGGTTCGGTTTCGGTTTTTATAGTATGAAAAACCGAACCGAACCGATTTTTAATATTTTTAAAAAATTAATATATATATATATATGTGTGTGTGTGTGTGTGTTGCTATTTTCATACATATTCAACGGGAAAAAACACACAAAAAAGTTTGCCGTTGGAGATGGTAAAAATTTAGATTAGATAAAATCTACCATTTTAAAAGGTAAAGATCGGAATTATTGCATATTTAGTTATTTACTTTTGATTTTTTTAAATTTAAAAACATGATGATAATTATTTTGTTTTATTTTAATTAGTTGGTGTTCGATCAATTAATTTATTAATTGTTAATCATGTTTTCATTTTCAATGTTGGACATAAAATAGAACAAAAGAAACAAAAACAAAAGAAAAGTAAAAAAAAACCGAATACCGAACCGAAACCGACAAAAAAACCGAAAAACCGAAAACCGAACGGTTTGTAATAAATAAAAACCGACTATGTCGGTTTCGGTTGCGGTTTTAGCCAAAAACCGAACCGAACCGAACCGTGCACACCCCTAACTAAGCATACATTCGGCCTAACAGTAGCATGTATGGGTACCTAATTCACCGCGTTCGCCCTTTATGACTCAGTTATTTGACAACTAAATATATAATTAAATAAAAATTTATAACTTTGAATCAGCTTTATAAAACGCAATATTCTTCATGTTTACCTTTTGATCACTCTTTATCTATACCTTTTGTTCATTCTGAATTGGGTTCTAATTAGAGGTGCTTAAACCGGTTTTTTTGCTCAAACCGGTTTGGGTGAAAACCGGTTCGGTTTGGAAACCGATTTGGGAGATGAGGGATGTCAAACCTATAGAACCGGTTCGGACCGGTTTGGAGGGTTTGAAACCGGTTTGGGAGATGAGGATGTCAAACCTATTACAAACCGGCGGTTCGGACCGGTTTGGAAACCGGTTTGGGTGAAACCGGTTTGAGATCATGACTGAACCGGTTTGAGAACCAAACCGGTTTTTTTGTTCACCTCTAGTTCTAATTAGACAAAGGGATACTCGTACTTCGTAAAGTCGTAAGTCCTAAATTTACGATTCAAGCCCAAGGTTCTAAGCCCAATATTGCTAATGCCCAAGCCCAATTATCGTGTTTTTATTTACCTTCAGGCTTCAACGTCAAACGAACCCAAAGAAAAACGTAGTCTTGTTTCAACTTGTTAGTATCAGCTTTCAACTTTTGTTTTGATGCTAAATCAAAATATACACATGAATGTGCTTAGATAAAACTATAAGATAATGAAAAAATAATTTCATTGATCAAAAATACATTCTTTTAGTTCATTATTAAAAATAATATATTTATAGAGAAAACCACATGTTTCAAAGATCAAATAAAAAATGTTATATATAACATAAAGTACTGCAAATATTTAAATTTTGGCACCATATGAGTATTATATAAAACATAAAGACAAAGAGTAAGATACTAGCAAAACATATGTACCATCTCAGCAATTACTTTTGGAAATATAAAGTCGTTTTTGCTTACAAAGCGTACAAAGTCTATGCGATTTTGTGACGCGAAAGTTAATACTATCATGCACAAATGAAATTATTATAGATGTAGTCATATCATTGCCTATTATTTTTAAGCACAAAAGTGGTGAATATCATACCACCAACTTTTAAATTCTATAACTCGTGAATTGTAAAGGGAAATTTAGGAGAATTATTAATAAAAGGAGGATGCTCCAAATCGTGTCCTGGCAGTCAAGTTACAGGCACCAACAATGGAGATGAAAACATGGGCTCTTGAGCTTAGTGTCGAAGGCGAGGCTGTAACTCGTCGTGACAAAATCGATCCACACTTGCTCGTAGTCTAAAAAATGCTTATGGAAATGTTAATGCCAGATTATAAAAGGATCTAAAGCAAAAAAGTTCATGTCAAATGAGTAGTAGAAGATTAATAGAATAAATGGTCTTCTCATTAAAAAAAAAAAAAAAAAAGAAGGTAAATATCCAATTCGAAGCCCCCGATTAACTTAGATCAATAATTGATAAAATATGACCTATTTTACAAATATGGGTCAACCCTAATCATAACCATCTCAAGAAGGGCATTTCTGGGCTCCTAAATTCCTTATTCCTGGAAGACAGTCCTGCTTTTGAAGGTGCATTGCATGTATCCTTATTCATGATTACCTAAAAGGATACCCTTTTTTTTAACTACCATAAACAATGATAATATTTCTGTTTTTTAATAATTAAATTAAGCAAATTGTGATCATATATGCTTATCAATTATATGATTACATCTTTAGATTACACTTAGCATAGTGGTAATAAAGTAAGATGGTTTTTTTCATGACCCAAGGAAGTGAGGCTTCATGCTTTCTCTCTTTATTCAAAAGGGATTTTGTAGTTATCCTTATTGTCTTTTATGTAATAATTAGATTTCTATTATTTAAAATATAATCTTTAAAAATAGAACCCACAATCTAATTGCTTGTGTATTTTGTTTTATTAATCAAATTTTCTAGGGTTAAATCCTTTTACTAAAAAAAGGAAAAGAAAAAAAATATATCAACCTTCAATTACTCTTGGATATTTCATTTCTCCTTTTTAGAATATTGGGTAATACTTTAAAAATCAGCTCCTGTAAAATTTAGAGATTGAAACCGAAAACTAATTTTAAAAATGATACCAAAAAGTTTTGATATTAGGTATAGTGATAAACTATAATTTATAAAACCTAAAGAACTTAAAGTGATATTTTACAAAGTTTTGGAAAAAAACGTAAAACTGAAGGAGTGAAACTTATAAGTTTTGACTTTTAAATGTAGGTATATATTTTTAAACTCAAAAAAAATGAGAGGGTTAAATTACATGTTACAAAGTTAGGGATAAAATCTTTAAGTTTATGAGAAACTTAAAAGTTTTGAATGTTAAAAGACTTAGAAGCGGAAGTAAAACCTAAATGTTTAGAAGTAAAACGTAAAAGTTTTAATATTAAGTGTAGGAACATCATATAAAAGTATAGGAGTAAAACAAAAAATTTGATATTGAGTATAGAAATAAGTTTTAAAGTAAAACAAAAAAAAATAATATTTAATGTAATGATGAAGTTTAAAGTCTAAAAACATAAGAGGGCTAGAATAACATTCTACCAAGTTGAGAATTAACCCTTTAAAGTTTTAATAATTAAACGATTAAAAATTATTTTTAATTGAGTGGTTTAAACATAAGAGGGCTAGAAAAGGTTTAATTAATTTTATAGACTTAAATGCAAACAAGAAAAAAATAAAGACAAGAAACTAAAATGTTATAAACAAATTAAAATAAAATATAAAAAGAAAGATTAAAACTAAAGTAAAAGTTAAATTAATTTTAAAGAATTAAATACAATTAACCTAAACTTAATAAAAAATAATAATAAAAAGCAACCAACATTGCAATTTAAGTTATAAACTATTATCTATAGAACTTGTAATAGAATAACTTCTAATCAAAAGCAAGGGAAGGTAGGACAACACTTTTGGGGTGGACGTGAGATGATGACACATTTGATTTTTGGTTGTTGAAAACGTGGATTTTATTTAAATCACAAAAACAAAGATGTGTGAAAATAGTAGACGCCGTCGTCATATAGATAAGATAACACCAATCCACGTATTCTCAAAACTAATTATTTGTAAATAAAAACCAAACGGTTTATAATCTAATGGTACCCTCTTGACTTCCTGAATGGAAGGTCTTTGGTTCGTGTCTCACCTGGAAAAAAAAAACGCTCTAGGTTGAGTTAGAGGGTTTTCTCAGTGTGGGTTTCCTCCTAGATGGTGGTGTCAATCTGCCCATTTAAACTGTGGTGCTTGACGTTAGCAGTTAAAAAAAATATTTGTAAATAAACATATTTATTTGGCATTTGATTTACCGGCCAGCAGTCATATGAATAAGATCTTGATGGTTTATGTCATGTTAGGGTTTAACTACATAATTATATAAAACATCGAATGTTCGAGACAATAGTTGTCGGAAGTCGTTCATCACCTCAAAATATAATGAAATTTGTAAAATACTTAATATACAGAATTATCAAATTAGTAAGCATAAAATGATGGGGTTTTTGGTCTATATATACACCACTAAACATATTACACAATAGTTATAAAACATACTTTAGACTAATTACATAAACAACTCTTTAATTTTTCTAACTTAGGTTAAATAATTAAGGTTCTGTCATGTTCGGACCGGGGTTTAAACATTGGACACAAGACATAAAGAAAATTAAGTATAAGTATCAAAAAAATTGCAAGCATAAAAATATAAAATGATGGCTTTTGTGATATATGGTTAATTTAGATGGTAACTTCAATGCAATTTCATACCGGCTCAAAAGTGCTTATTAACTTATAAATTTTTGAAATTAAGTTTTTAAAAATGTGTTTAGATTAGCTTTTTCAAAATTAATTTTCAAAATGACCAAAAAGGACATTTTTTATTGACACTATTTAATGTTATTGGGTAAAGGATAAAGAGTGTGGTAGATTTGTAATTTTATGTCAATAAGTTAGAAGTCATTTTAAAAAAGCTAGAATTTTTAGCTTTGAAAAACAACTTATCACCCTTTTACAAAAAGTCATTTTCAGAAGTCCTTTTAGGTTAGGGAAACAACTTATTGACTTAATGACTTTTTGAAAAGCCAATAAGTTAATAAGTAATTTTTAGATAAAATCCCAAACAATGCCTTAATAATTAATTGCATATATATTATAACTTCACTTTCATATATAACATAATGATATAATTTTATTATATAGATTATAATTTTTATAAAAAATAGATATTTAGATAAAGATACACATAAAATTAAATAAAAGTTGTATAAATAAAAAGTTTGTTTACAATCATGGGATGTCTCGGGCTCAAGCTTGTTATGTCAAACTTGAGAGGCCTTGATAAGCATGTGCAAAGCTTTATAGGGGCAAGGGGGGCAACTGCCCCTCTTTTTTGTCGTATTATTAATTTTTTGGTCAAAATGTTATTTTTAGTTAAAAATAATGGTTTCGTTCACTCGTTTTAAAATTAACATGTATTCTGGATTTCAAAAATTTTCATCCTCCTCTGACTTCGCCCAAATTCTGCCACTGTTGATAAGAAAAATGAGTCATATCGTATGACTTGAACTCGTTTTAATAAACTCAGCTTATTTAAGCTTTTTGACACTTCAATTTTGGGTTGTTAATAAGCTAACTTAATTTGTTTCTATTCCTAAAATAAGATACATGTAGTGAGGTTATCTTAAATAATATAAAAACAAATAAAATCTTGTGAAATCCATAATAATGATTATGTTATTAAATTATGAGATTGACGCGGGATTATGTTTCCTTCTAGACTTTGAGTTTAAATCTAAACTTAACCACGATTTATATATAGGTGTCTTGATTATAAAACAAACGTTTCAAAAATTAACGTTCATAAAAGAATATATGCATCGACTTTATAGTTCGTCTAAGATAAACGGGAGCCAAATCTGAATCCACTTGTTAAACTATGTTCACAAGTGTGATCGATTAAATTTGAATTCGGTTTAATCGGTTAATCAAACAATATAAAAACATTGGAACTGAAAACCGAAATTCAGATACGGTTAAGTATCGAATCGAAAACCGAAACCGAAATTTGGATACAACTATGAACCAAAACGAAAACGGAATTCGGAATTAGGTTTGATTTATATCAGTTACGAATACGTTTCGGATTTCGGTATTAAACGGTTTTTCGGTTTTTTTGAACACCTCCACTTTAATATTTGAATTCAACATATTGCCTTTTTTTTCTGGATCATCCTGTGCAACTCAATTCTTAGAGCCACCCGTGATACTTATATACTAATCTACCCTTTGCTAAGTAACAAGCAACGTTAATAACAAAATAAAAAGAAATAAACACACTAAGGTGGTGTTTGTTTTTTCAGAGGTAAAACATCTGCAGTCTGCGGACCACGTCTGCAGACCTCTTTTGCAGAAGAGGTGGACCAAACCTCTGCAAGAAGAGATTTTAAGGGTGTTTGTTTTTTTACCTCTTCCTCTATCCTAAAAGCAGACAAAAAAAACCTCTTCAAAAAAACCCTAACCTTGAATCTTCCCCACCGATGAAACCCAACCACCTGCACCATTGTCATCATCACCGACCGAAGCAGCGACAGAGCAGCGGTGGAGGGCTAGATCGGAGTTCACGATCGGCGGTTGAGGGCTAGAAATCGAAGATCTAGGGCTAGAGATCGGAGGTCACGATCGGCAGTGGAGGGCTAGAGATCGAAGGTCACGTCGGCAGTGGAGGGCTAGAGATCGAAGGTCATGTCGACTTACCACCAGCTCGGTTCGCCAGAATTTGAAACAGAGGCTCTGCGACCTCCGAATCAGCATCTCCATCACGACCATGGTGAGATCTAACAAATTAGGTCACGATCGATGGCGGTGGGGAGGCGTTGGGAGGCGCGGCGGTGGAGGGGCCGACGGCGGTGGAAGTGTGGATGGGGAAGTGCAGCTCGTCGGTTCGTGGGTGGGAAGAATGTCAAATTGACTGTGGGTGGGAAGAAGAGGCTGGGAAGATGTTAGAAGATGTTGGTTCACGTCTGCGCCAAGAAGAGGTTGTGCAGACGTTTTTTAATGAAATGTTTTCGAGAAAACAAACAGTCTGTAAACCTCTAACCTCTTCCTGTGTCTGCGCGACGCAGACATAAGAGGTTAGAAGAGGTTTTTTGAAAAAAACACCCCTAAAAACATATGCGTAACTTAAAGAATAACAAACAATTTTTTCAAAACTTCTAGTCTATATTTGGCTCAATTTGACATCACGTAATCTCACATCATGACCACGTCTTGAAGTTAACTTTTATCTATAATTTATAATATTTAACACAATTTGTATTTCAGATTGAATCAAAAAGAATTTTATTTCAACTTTTAAAAAAGTTCAATTTAATTTTTTTGTTAAAGCCAATGGATAACATGACAATAAAAATTTGTGACATGCACACTAAAACCTTTTTTTTTTACGGTCAACTAATCAACTGCCGGGTGCTTCGTACGCGACCCTCAATGGCTAAAGGATGTCCAAGCTGGCCACTAGTCCAAATAAACGGAGCCCCTAGCCCACCAGCCACCAATTCCCAGGGAAAACCCGCCCAAAGACACGACGGTGGAAGGTCGGTAAAACCGGGTGGGATCAAGAATCGAACTCATGACATGGGTTTTCTATCCAGTGGTGAATTCAGGAATTTTTTTTACGGGGGGCAAAAAATGGGTCGTTAAAAATTGGTCTAGATAAAAACGGGTTGGGTTAGTTGAAACCACAAAACAAACCCATCAGTTCGAGTAAAAGCAGCTCAGGTTAATTAAAATCACCAAACAAATCTATCAAAAGTATTTAGAAAAACAATTACTTAAATAATTAATTTCAAAGTTACATCTTAAGTTAATATTCGTATAAATTCTATGAAAAGAACACAATTTTTTTTATTAATTTCCAATTGTGCCCTTTTATAATCACGTATGTGCCCTTTGTAATCAGATTCATGCCACTTAAAATCATATTCGTGCCCCTTAAAATCAGATTCGTGCTCCTTAAAATCAGATTCATGCCCCTTTATAATCAGATTTGTGCCCCATTTTGTTTCAAAATTAAGCAAAAGTATTTAAAAATAATGCGTTTTAACATTCGATCATGGGATTCTAGGCCCCCCTATGTTGGCTTTGTATCCGCCACTGCTCCTATCACTTTTCTCATATCTCCATCTTATCATTAGGACAAGACATCATTGGTTATACACACTAGAACCTGATATGGCATTTTTTTTTGTCACGTGGACTAGAAATGGTTACAACAACCGCAATAGTGTTTCTTGCTCAAAAAATAAAAATACATATAAAAAAAAAAAGTTGAGTTGTTTAATCAAATCTTGAATTAATTAGGTATCCATCATGCTTGTTTTCAGCTTTAAAATTAACATGAATTGAATGAACATTTATAGAACTGTTCATATAAATGTTGACTTTAAAGGGAACATTAGACCTACAACCACAATCTTACAATATTGAACAAATTGTCGTGTGAGTTTTAAATTTCAATGTGATAAGATGAGGTTAGGGGGACAAGATGTGATTGACCAAAAGTCAAGGACCCAAAAGGTATTAAAATTAGACACGTTATTAAACAAACTTAAAACTAAAAGTTGAAAATCTTAATCAACCCAACTTAATGCACACGAATTCAACCTAACTTTCATCTTCTTCAAGTTACCCATTGAGTACCAACAGGGTAACATGCTTATTAATTCTTTTGTCAACAAAGTCATGGTTTAATGTTTTAATTTATTAGCTTCTTTTAATCATAAATTAATAATTGAATTTTTATGTTCTATAAAGCATAGACCAAATGATATATAGCAAATGAAGAATATAACAAAATAACGCGTGAAAGTATCTAGCAAGTGTTTAAGAGATTACCTTAAAGTCATCAACATAAGAAACATTTTTACGAATAACCAATGTGTGTGTAAACAGGACCGGCTCTCGTATGTTTAAAATATACCTTAGCGCCTGGGGCCTTCAAAATAAAAGGGCCTCAAATTTTATAGGTAAATCAACTTTTTAGTTGTAACGAATTCTGATTGAAGTAAAATTTATTATTCTTTTAATATTTGTGATTAATCTACACATTATGTTTGCGATTTATGCTTTTTGTGGTATTCTATTTCATGATTATCTATATTTTTTCTCAAACTTGAGAAGAGTGTTTATTTATCGTTTTTATTCACGGTCCCGCTTTGGACTATTAAAAAGCTTGCGACGACCTTGTGTCTAAATATGATTTTGATACATCCCTGGTTGGTTACTCAACCATGGTTGCAAACCAACCCACCAAGGTTAAACATGCTTTAGATAGATTAGTTCTTATACTGCATGAATGCATTATATATTTGATTAGTTATAGAAGAAAATAAGAGCAATTACTATAATTGTCGACTTAATTTCTTGAGAGTAATTGCCTACTTAATTTCTTGATTCTTTATCATATTTTGTTTATATGAATTTTAAAAGATTACATCAAAGTAAAACATAAAAGAATGAAATATACATAAATAGTGAAATATACAATTGTGACTAAGATATATCAAAATATGTGGTCAACTAATACAATTGCGACTTAAACAAGTACAATTATGATGATTAATGAAAAACTAAAATATAAATCATGAATACAACAACAATAATAAAAACATGTTTATAATGGCTAATATTTATAGATTAGGACTATAAATATTAATTCCTATTTGATATAACTAATTACAGATAAATATAGTCAATATAAAAGCATATTTATAATTTCCTCTGCTAATTTACCGTAATGTTTTATAGAATCGAATGCTGGTGTACTTGATTGCGTCATCCTTATTCTTTTTTTTTCAATTTTTAAAGTTGATTACCTTGTAAGGTGGTAATTAACTTGAGATTTTAAAGGTTATAAAAAGATTAAAACTTAATTAAAACGAATAAAAAATAAAGAAACATGGAGAGGTGCGCTGTTATAAACCAAGTTGTTTGAAGAAGAGGGAGCTGAGGTGATGTGTATGTGACAGTCTAGTCTAATTTATAAATTTATAAAAAAAAAATTATAAATATATATTTATAGGCTACAAGTGTAAGTGTGTGAAAAGGGAATATTTTTTTATGCTTTTTAGTGTTTGGTTCAGGGAGAAAGAAGGCACGCTTTGCTTGTTCAAACAAACAACATATATATTGGGAAGATGGTTGCGTGTGTAGTGTATGTATATGTGTGTGTATTTACACACATACACTGTGTGCATATTGAGTGAGAAAGAATCTCTCTTTCCTTCGATTTCTTTTCTATTTTCCTTATTTTCGCTTCATTTTTCTAAACCTGTTCCTCCCTATTGGTCTATTCTCTGCAATCTTCAAGATTTGAGACAGCCATAGCCATTAAAGCACACACAGTTTCACTTGCAGAGACAGAAAATAATCAAGAAAAGATATTCTGTGTCTTGCAAATCCCTAAAAGAAATTAACTTTCCATCACCCATCTGAAGTTCTGTTATATTTATTTCATAGGGGTTTGGTTTTCATTATCATTATATCTTGCTGGTTTTCTTGAGAGCAAAAGGACAAAGAAAACAGCTGTGTTTTGTTCAAGCGTTTCAGCTGGTAAAAACAATTAAAAACTTGATTTTTTAAATTTTCCATATTAAATCTGCATGTTATTTGAATGTTCTGTAGTGGGGTTTGTGTATAACAGACTAAAGATTGTACTTTATTTAATAATCATATTTAATATGTTGTCTCCTTTTATCTTACTATTATATGTTGTTTGAATGTTCTGCAGTGGGGTTTGTGTAAAAAAGGAATTCTTGAAACATTCTTGAAGAAAAAGTCAAAATGGATGGTGGGTATTCTAGGGTCAATGAAGAGATTCATCCACAACTGTTGGATTTGATTCCTGATGAGAAAAACTGGTTTGTGAAAAGAGATGATGATCATAAGATTGAAAGAACACAAATCCTCCATGGAAATGGTGATGAAAAGAAGCTTGAATTAAGGCTTGGTCCACCTGGTGTTGAAGATTGGTCTGTATCAGATGCACAAAGAAACTACAAATCATCACAAAAAGCAACTCAGAAAAGGTACATTTTTATAAAAGAATTATTATTACAGATTTGTATTTCGTTGTCCATACATGCAAACAAAAAACGATTTCATGTATTTTTTGTTTAAATTTTCATTTGGATGCATCTGTTTCATTTTTTGGAGAAACCCACCAACTCTTGTATTTTAGTTTTGTTTTGTTTGGACACTAATGGTGGTACTCTGCTGTCTGATTTTCTAAATCTTATCTTTCATTAAATTTTTGCAGTATCATGGGGGTACTGGTCTTAAACAGCCACATAATAATCAACTTTAGCTGTAATTTCCATGGATTCTTTTAAAAATATTAATCTTTTTACCAAATTTGAGAGATTATTTATATTAACTTTTGATATTTGGACAATCTTGAAGAAGTGCACCTGCCCCAGTTGTGGGATGGCCTCCAATTAGGTCATTTAGGAAGAATATTGCAAGCAGCAGCTCAAAACAGGCTCCTGCTTCTGATTCTCAAAATGGGGTTGTTTCAAACAACCTTGTTCAGAAGGGAAAAAAGGTGGAAAATTGCCAAAAAGGTTTCTTTGTGAAGATCAATATGAAGGGTGTTCCGATCGGTCGAAAAGTTGATCTTAATGCTTATGACACCTATGAGAAGCTTTCTGTTGCTGTTGATCAACTCTTTAGAGGACTTCTTGCAGGTTGAAAATCTTTAAATATTTATAAAAATTAAAATTAATTACAGTTTATGCATATATTAAACAGAAATGGGCTGTAAAATGTTCTTAAACAGCTCAAAATGATACATCTGGAGCTCGGATTTACGGTAATTACGAAGACGAAAAACCGATTACTGGTTTGCTAGATGGAAATGGAGAATATACTTTAGTGTATGAGGACAATGAAGGAGACAGGATGCTTGTTGGTGATGTACCATGGCAGTAAGCATCTCATCACCTAATATTTATGCATTTCTGTCTCAAATTAACATAAATGTTTCGTATTTGAGACGTTTCTAAACATGATTAATGGACATTTACTTTTTGGTTATGTTTATTGTCTAGTTTTCCACTTTTATAAAATTCTTTAAGTTGTGTCCACATAAGCCTAAAAACAGAACATTATTTTGGATTTGTCTGCACTTATATTCCTCCATCACACTCTTACATACTATTCCTTTATTTTATTTTAAATAGTAATAAAATATATAGATATACTTAAACACAAAAAAATATAAGATGCTTGTTGTGGTTAAATTTGCTTCTTTTAAACATAGAAATCTAGATCAGAAAGATGTTTTACTGATTATCTTGTAATAAACTAGTGCAAGTGTGTCCACATGTCCATTATTGTTTATGCCCACTTATCAGATGGCCGCCTCAATACTGTTTATTTATTTCGTATTGGATCACTGTTTTTAAAAGGGCCTAACTATTTTTATTTTAACACCTCACCAACCCTTTACGTCTCGGTCTCGAATAGCCCCTCTAACACCCATTGATTCGTAAATGATTGGTCTCGTATATGAGGTGTATAGGACTTATACACCCCATATAGGCCTATACGATGAGTATAGAAGTCCAATCATTGATACTGAGAAAATTCTGTAAACAATGATTGCCTCCTATACGCCTTGTATAGGGCTATTCGAGACTTATAGAGGGTGAGTGGTAGGTGTTAAAATAAAAGGACCATTTTAAAAATATTTAGAGTCAATTAATGATAATGCTCCTATAGTTTGCCAATTATTCGTTCTTGGTTTCATAAATTACCTATATGGTTTCATACTTTTAATCATTTGGAACACATACAGTCCTTAGGTTTCATAAAAGAACTGTATGTGTTGCAAATTTTAAAGGTTCGGGATCGCACGAGTAATTTATAAAACCTAGAGACCAAAAGTGAAATAGTAGCAAAAAATCATGAACCATCTTGAAAATGTACTCAAATGTTTATTTTTGACATGTGATTTGCAGTATGTTTGTTTCTTCGGTTAAGAGGCTGCGTGTGATAAAGAGTTCTGAAATTTCTAGCATATCCCGCAAGGAAGAGAAGGTTAGAGTTTGATGATTTGGTGCAGTGTTCTGTTCTGTTTATATGAACAAGTTGGATTGATGAAGAGGGACTTATTGTTGTATTTTGATTGGAAGAATCAATGTGTAAAATTGGGTTGTGTGACCAAAATTTCTGCAGATTTGTGGAGGTGAAAACTTGTTGGATATCAAGTTTAGATTTTTAATATGGATTTTGTTAATGAGTGTTGTTTTGAACTTGTATTCATCCTCTAAAACTTACCACAAATGCTTACATTTTAAGGCACTCTAATATTATTAAGGTCGATTGTTACAAAATTATGACATTACAACTCATGTTCATCTTCTACGCGGAAGATCTGAAGATGGAAATCTTTGGAATATTCTGAACAATTTATGGCTCCTACAGTTCTACGTAAATAAGGAGCTACACAGCAGCTACAAAATGAAAGTTCGATAGAATATAAAATAATGATATACAAACAAAAACCAATCCCAATAAAAACACAGAATAATGACAAGTAATATTGTAATACTACTCCCAAACCCCTTAATATAAAGACCTAATTCCAGAAAAACTAAAAGAAAATCAAGCATTAATACAGGTAAATCTAATATATATAAAATAATAGATAAATACATTAAAATGTTGAATAAGTTTATTGACCTAGTCATGAAAAAAGAATTAACTCTACTTTTTTAGTACTCTTGAATTTGGTATCGTCTCGACTTCCACATTTGGCCTCACAATATTTAAAGACAACCAAAACTCAAAAATTAGAAAATTTCATGTTTCCAAACTCTTTACTTCTTTCATCATCTTACCAAGCCCAACTCACAAAACATGAACATATAATAAATAATTAAGTAACTACAATCTGGACAATTTCAAACACCTAAGTACCTAACTGTTACTACAACTATTCTTCAGGTTGCTTTCTTAAATCTCACATGAAATACAGGAGAAACTGAGTTCTAATTCTGTGACCTTAATGCTTGTGTGAGCATTGCTTTGATGGATCAGAATACTCATGCGGATACGGATGGCACTGCAGTTTCCCTGATGTGTCTTGCTCATCTAACAATGAAGCCATAAAAAAAGATTTTTTTTAAAAGAAGGCAATAGTCATAATCAACCAGTCAAAGGATACACGTTCCCATTAAAATCAAAGATTTAAACCAACCTTTCCAGGATCGGAAATCGTAGCCATTTGCAGCAAGGATACCATCTTCCTCTTTTGCACAAAGCATAACTGGATTTGGCCACTGCCACTGTGTAATAACCTTAAAACTCAGAATAGCATTTGGATAAAACTGACAGACCCGTGTAACCAAAAGAGCCCAGTTCAATCCACCAAGAAATCCAGTCACCTGAGGATGATTTTGGCTAACATGTCACATTGTCAACAAAAAAAATAAAAAAAAAAAAAAGAACCACGCAGGTAACAAGAATAATTATTCATGTACTTGCATAGTTACATATGAATAAAAGCCACGCTTTTTGGCCCGATGCTTTAAACAACAAAGTGTTGTACGAAAATGCTGAAAACGATTGTAAAAAATGGAGATAAAAGTTATTTATGGGCTGTTTTTTAAAACAGAAAAGGGAAAATGAAGATAGTATTAATTAGCCCATAAATCATGAGTTAATTGGTCAAAATATTTAAATTATTTGAAAAATCATACTCTTTTTGAAAAATTACATATAAAGTTCCAATCAGATTAACCCTAGTTGGTACCTCACCACCCGGTTAGTGGTGTAGCGATTTCTACAACACTGGTTAAAATGATTAGGTATTAATGGTAATGTTTAGTCAAAATATTTATAATCACAAAAATCACAAAAGCTTACATCTGGGACAACCAAAAGTGCTCGTTGTATTGAATGATCCCGGGTGGTTGCTTTCTATTATAATGCATAAAGATCAGTAGATATTCCACCAAATTTGAATTTCATGACTGGAACATTAGCATCTGGAACCGATTAACTTCTGTAACTTCCTCCAGTTAACATGCCATGCAAAACAAAGAAATCCTCCTGATTAATTAAAAATAACTAGAATGAGTCAGGTTATACATGGAAACTTTTGCTTAATTTTCTAATTAAATTATAACTTATGTCTCGATTCACATACGAAGGCACCACTAGGGATGGCAATGGGCCGGGTTTGGGACGAGTTTGAGTAATCCCAGTCCCATACCCTTTTATAAAAGTATGTCCCATACCCGTCCCAAATCCCATCAGGTATCTATCGGATATTTACTCGTCGGGTATCGGGTATCCCGGCGGGGTTTTGGTATCCCGGCGGGTTTAGCTAAATATATTCGTTGAGAATAACTGGCTGTCTGGTATCGGGTAACTAATAATAAATTTATTTTTTTATAACAAAAAACTATACGTTAAATATGCCAAGAATAAGCTATTAATATATCAAATAACATGAAATTTCAAAATGTTATAAATTGATTATCATTGTTCAAGATAAACCAAAAAATAACAATTATTAACAAAATGGTTCAAAAAAATTTTTGTAGTTGCCACAAAAAAAAGAAACAAATTATATGAACAATTTCTAAAGTTCAAAAGGATTAAAAAAGAAACAAATTCTATTAATTCAAATGTATATAAATGGTATTTATAATCGTGTACACGGGACGGGTAAACGGGTATATATAATCGGGCCGGGTAAACGGGTATATGAACAAATCCCAAGCCCGTCCCATACCCGCGAAAATTTTTAAAATTAATCTCATACCCGGCCCAATACCCATCGGGGTTGGGAATACCCGTCCCATATGTAGCGGGTTTCGGGTAAACCCGTCGGGCTCGGGTTTTTTTGCCATCCCTAGGCACCACACACAACTAAACAAGGTGTCAATGTCTGCCCCAGGACAATAAACCTCCACCAAAGTTTGAGATTACACAATCGATTATTGAAAATGCACTGCTATTCTTTACTATAACTTACCCCAACCTGATATGAACCAAAAGTACATACATCTTTGCACCCAATCAACTACAATCTACAGATAAACATAACTTGCAAAGATAAAGATTAAAGTCATAAATAAAGAACATTAAATTACTAGTTTTAACATGCTATGTGTTAGCAATATATGAGTTTCACTTAAAATCTTTCAAGTCTAAGAAAATTCCCTTAGCAATTTATGAGTTTCATTTATTACTTAATTTTCAGTCCCCGCGATGGTGGCTTGGTGGTAAGGGGTGGGATTTTATAATGAATGTTCAAAGCCCGGCACCACCCAATTTTTCCTGGGTCACGCGATTAACCATTTATTTATTACTTAATTTTCAACAATCATGATTATACTTGAACTAGATGCCAGAAGGAAATCAAAACTTAATTTGGCTATTTATGAATTGTAACCACTTATTTAAGGCAAAATCAATTATCCAAGTAAAGAACACACAATTATAGCAAATGCATATTATAACTGGAATGATTAAGCCTATCAACAAAAAATATCATAATTAGAACATAATGACAACAATTACTCCCAAAGATCAAGAACTGAATGCAACCACACCTGATTGATTTGACCCCCTTCTTAGCGGCTTCTTCTTTACTCTCGTATAGTCTAGCATCAACCAAGAACTTCAATGATAAGAACAAGAAGAATACAGAGAGAATTAGCTAAGCTCAATCAAAGTCTGAGCTGATCTGTTATTCAATTAACGGTTTATAACCGAATACAACTAATCAATTACAACAGACCCCTCAACATTTACAATATACAATTCCATTCCCTCACTTATTCCTCTTCAACATATCAATACCCTCTCCTTTAACAATGTTTTTGACCTCAAAAACAGTTGACAACAAAGACAATTAAACAACAAAATTAGGAAAACGAATCTTCAAGTCTTCTAAAATTTCCCAAATTGCTTCTATAATGGGTACATTCTTCCATTGAACTAAAGCCTCTGCAGAAGCTCTATGCCCCCGACGAACAACATAAATCTTGGACCCTTAGGAATAGGAATAGACTGAGACACATCACCTCTAGCTAACTTGAGCAGTGAAACGTGAAAGACGGGATGAACCTGAACATCATTTGGTAAGTCCAGTTTATAAGCAACTTTCCCTATTTTCTCCACAACTAAAAATGGACCATAAAACTTAGGCCCCAATTTATTAAAATGTGAATCCCTTAATGTTGACTGCCCATACGGATGCAATTTAACATATACACTATTCCCCACTTGAAATTTTCGTTCACTACGTGATTTATCTGCAGCTTGTTTCATTCGATTTTGTGCTCTAAATAAAGAAAACCTCAATAACTTGATGGTTTCTTCTCTGTCACACATCACTTGATCTACTGCAACTACCCGAACATCCTTAGGAATGTATGGAACAAAAATAGGAGGAGGATAACCATATAAAGCTTGAAAAGGTGTAATACCCAAAGAAGTATGAAAACTAGTATTATACCAAAATTCAGCCAATGATAGTCATCTAGCCCAATTACTCAGTTTATCCATCACCATACATCTTAAGTATGACTCCAAGCATCTGTTTACAACCTCCGTTTGACCATCAGTCTGAGGATGGTGAGCTGTAGACATAGCCAATTGAATTCCTTGCAATGCTGTAAATTCTTTCCAAAATTGGCTAATGAAAATAGGGTCATGATTTGAAACAATTGTATCTGGCCACCCATGCAGTTTAAAAACATTATCTAAAAACAATTGAGCAATAACAGATGCTGAATATGGGTGGGCCAAAGCAATGAAATGGCCATACTTGGTAAGCCTATCAACTACCACCATAATAGCATCCTTACCTTGTGACTTAGGCAAGCCACCAATAAAATCCATAGAAATGTCCGAAAAAACTTGAGTAGGAATAGGGAGAGGCTGTAACAGCCCTGGAGAAGTACTTGTTTCATATTTGGCTTTTTGACAAACAACACAATTTCTAATATAAGAACGAATCCTTTGTATGGTTCCATGCACCCCATAATGACCCCCAATATTACTAGCATGACATAAAGAAATAATATCCATTTGAAGTTGCAAATCAGATCCCACCACTACTTTTCCTTTTTTCAAAAATACCTCTCCATTCCATGAATATTTTTTATGCAACTTCCCAGCTTTCAAATCCAACAGAATAGTTTTCAATTTATCATCTGTGTTCCAAGAATCTTAGACCCTGTTCCAAATGATCGGGTCAAAAGTACGTAAGGTCAGGTTCAATAAAGCTGGGGGTTGAACCCTCGGCAAAGCATCTGCTACCTTATTCCCATAGCCTTGTTTATACAAAATCTCAAAATCATATCCCATTAATTTCGTAAGCCAAATCTGTTGTAAGGGTGTTGTAATCTTTTGATCCAATAAATGCTTTAAACCCTTTTGATCAGTTCTGGTTATAAAATGACCAGCAGCTAAATAATGATGCTAATATCTTACAGGAGAGATTATGGCCAACAATTCTCGTTCATACACTGATAAAGCCTGCTGCCTTGCTGAAAGATCTTTACTAATAAATGTTATAGGATGCCCCCTTGTAATAACACTGCCCCAATTCCTTTACCCGAAGCATCAGTTTCCAAAACAAATGTTTTAGAAAAATCAGGTAACGCTAGAACTGGTGGAGAAACCATTGCTTGCTTCAAAAATGTGAAAGCTTGAGTAGCTTTCTCATCCCACACATACGAATCTTTTCTCAACAAATCTGTTAAAGGTTTTGCAATTACCCCATAAGATTTAATAAATCTTCTGTAGTAGCCCGTAAGACCCAAGAATCCCCTCAATTGTTTAACATCTAAAGGGATTGGCCATTCTTGTATAGCAGCTAGCTTCTTAGAGTCAGTTTGAACTCCTTTATTCGAAATTACATGGCCCAAATACCCTACTGAATTACCCCAAAATGTCATTTAGACTGTCTTGCAAATAGCTGCTGCCCCCTCAGCCTTTCTAAAACTAATTTCAGATGATTTATGTGTAATTCCCAAGATTCACTATACACCAAAATATCATCGAAATTCGAAAAAGACTAGTACAAATTTCCTCAAAAATTTTTAAAAGTATTATTCATAAGTGCTTGAAATGTGGCTGGAGCATTAGTGAGGCCAAATAGCATCACTACAAATTCAGATAGCCCCTCATGAGTTCTAAAAGCTGTCTTCTTAATATCCTCTTCCTTCATACGGATCTGATGATAACCAGATCTTAAATCCAGTTTTGAAAAGACCACAACTCTGCCCAGTTCCTCAAATAACTCCTCCACCAAAGGAATAGGATAGCTATTTTTTATAGTAGCATCATTTAACTTCCTGTAATCTATACAAAATCTCCAAGACCCATCTTTCTTCTTCACTAAAAATACTGGTGCAGCAAAGGAACTTGTGCTACCCCTTACCACCCCCGTATCAATCAATTCTCTAGTCAACTTTTCTATAATATCCTTTTGAGCATAAGGATATCGATAAGGCTTCAAATTAACTACTTAATTCTCATCCTTTAACTGTATGCCATGATCAAACTGCCTTTTTGGAGGTAATGATGAAGGAGTCTCAAAAACATCTTTAAATTCATCAATTAACTCTTGCAACCGATCATTCCAAGAAGAACCTCCAACCTTAGCTTCATGTTGAAATTTCCCATTATCATGTACTAATTGTAGACTATAAAGATGAGCCTCAATTATGTTGCTACCTTGTTTCAACAAATTATGCATTTCATTCGCTGAACATACCAAAATATCATTATTATCTACACCCTTCAACCTACATTGATTTTCTCCAATAGTAAACTGCATTGTTAGGTCCTTAAAATTCCACACAATAGCACCCAAAGTAAGCAACCATTGAATTCCTAAGACCATGTCATAGTTATCTAAAGGTAAAACCAACACATCAGTGGTAAACCACATACTTTGCATGTACCACTGGAAATTGGGACAATAAGCAGCGCATTTAATCATGGATCCATTAGCCACTCCCACCATCATAATCTCAATTTTCTTAAGAGAGCAATTCAATTTAATTGCCAAATCTTTATTCAGAAAATTATGAGTGGCCCTGAATCAATTAAAATTCTTAATTGTTTATTACCAATTGTTCCAATTACCTTCATAGTCGAGAAAGATGCTATTCCTGTCAAAGCATGAATGGAAATTTGCGGCTCCACCCACTCTTGTGATTGTAACCCATCATCAGTTTGCTCTTCATCCTCATCACCCCCTTGAATTTCCAAAACAAATAATTGCTTATTGGCACACTTATGTCCTGGAGTGAACTTTTCAGGAAACCAAAAGCATTCTCCTCGAGCTCTTTTGCCATCAATCTCTTTACTTGACAATTTCTTTGTAGCTAGTAACTTCTTATGTATCGGAGGAGTAGGTAACAGCGGAAGATGAGTGACATTTGCAGGAGATTAAACAGAAGTAATAGATTTATTAACAAACGAACTGTTACTTCCATTATTTCTACCAGAAGATGATACTGATAGTGATTTGTTGGTAGCATCTTGAATCTTGGCCAAATAGAAAGCTTCCCTCAATGTCTTCGGTTGAAACATCTTTACAGGACCCCCAATTATCGGGTTAACCGCTTTGAGAAATATACTTACCTCATAAGCTTCAGAAATTGAAACTTTAAGCAAGCAAGCATCAAATTGTTGGCAAAATTATTCTAAAGATCCCGTCTAAGATAATGAAGCAAGAACTCCCATTGCATCTTCAAATAATGTTGTCGAAAATCTTGCTACAATAGCTTCAGAATATGCCTTCCATGAAATCTCAGCAATCGGAACTCCTTTCGTCTTCATAAATGACCGGTGCCATTTAGCCGCATTACCTTCTAAATGAATGGCCGCATAACGAACCTTGGAATTATCGGACGTATCATCAACACTAAAGAAGTGTTCACACTGATAAATCCAATCATCCACCTCATTGCCATCAAACTTAGGAAAGTCAATTTTCCCAATCCGATGCAATCGCTCATTCCTATTGAACCCTAAATTGTTACTGGATCTTTCCTCATCTCCATTCACAATATTACTCGAATTATGATTCAATTTGGACAGAATAGCTTGCACATTTGCATTAAGATTAGCAAATGTCTGTTCCAATTTCTGCATAAATGCATCGACCTTCAGAAGTGTAACTGCATGCTCGTCAATCGTCTTCTCCAAATCGGTTCTACTACGAGTAGTCATCGCATCAATTGCCTTTGAACAGTCTCCGGTGAATCAACCAAATCAAGAGCTGCCAAGGAACGGTAGCTCTGATACCAATGATAAGAACAAGAAGAATACAGAGAGAATTAGCTAATCTCAATCAAAGTCTGAGCTGATCTGTTATTCAATTAACGGTTTATAACCGAATACAACTAATCAATTACAACAGACCCCTGAACATTTACAATATACAATTCCAGTCCCTCACTTATTCCTCTTCAACATATCATTCAAGAACCCAATAAAATTTCAATTTGTCAAATAAAGAAAACCTAATTTCTTACGGAAACATAATCAGCACAAAATAAACAAATTAATTAATAGAACCCACCTTATTCAACTTCTTGGTTCACAGTAAATCAACATCAGATGGGCCTGCTAAAGACAATGGCATCGTAACCCTGTGCTGCCTTGGTGAACTCACCATTATCACACTGAATTTGGCAGGAATAATTTGTAACCAAATGAACGTAAAAACTAAAAACCTGTTAAAAAATGAAGATTCAAGATAGTTAATTGAAAACCCTAATAAATAGGAGGGTGGATCTGAAGATAACAAACACACCAATGTAAATTTATCAAACTGGTCCCTCAAGTACCGTTTATTGTGCACCATTGGCCTTTTGAGTTTTGAAAAAGAAATTTCTCGTTTTATATTTGTAGCACGGCAATACAAAAACAATTATTGGCAATTAAAGTATGACTTTATTTTAAAAAATTCTATGGCCCGTCAAACATTATATTAAGCTAGGACATGGTTGTTTACATAACCACCCTTAAAGAAATAAATCTGAATAACCGTCAAGATCAAGCTAAATTTTCGAATTTTTTTAACATCGTTGTAAACACATTTAGA
>CM018690.1:43263896-43282501 GCA_009363875.1 Mikania micrantha
AAGCTTAATTTTTAGTAAAACCAATTAGTTTAATAGGATTTCATGCTTTGTAAACAAAAAAAGGATTGATTTATATGTTTCAAGAAAGTTATTTCCAGAAATCTCTAGAAATAATAAAAAATAAACAAAAGTAAACAACTATTCACATAAGATTTGTACGAGAAAAAACAGTCAAGAAAGAGTGTGCAGTTGTTCCTATGGTCGATCATAGCTCAATATTTAAACATCAAAGTGAAACAACGACTAGTATAGGTTGTTCCGATATTCCAGCTATCAATTTGGTCTTCTCTTGACACCTCCACATGATCGTTTGAAAGAGTTGTCGTTCACGAGCTCACATGCCTTTCAATCGTCAAGACCTATTATTTAGGATGATCAGCTCGCAAATAGTATAGGATCTGTGTAAATTTAATAAAACAAGAAGACTATATATAATGCGATTACTAGAAAATAAAGGGTTAATTTCATATGTATCCCTACAAACTTCATAAATATCAAATATATCCATTCTAAATACTAAATATCATATATATCCCTCTAAATTAATCAAAACATAAATTATATTCATTTTAATATATTTTATAAGAATATATTAATAATATGGCCTTTTAGCCTTTCATTTTCATAAATCAATACAACTTTCAACTCGTATTTTTTGTTCTTGACTACATCGTTTTTTAGTAAATATTGTTAAGAAAGGATATATCTGAAATTTAAAATTTACGTTGGATAGATATGATATTTGAGTAGATTTATAGGGATATATATGAAATTAATCCGAAAATAAATATAGGTTACAAATATTTATTTTCTGCAATTAAATAAGTCTTCTACTCTTCTCCACATATTCTGCAAAAGAGAAATAAACGAGAATAAAAAAATACGCGAAATATCATGATATATATACTCAATGATTCTTGATTCCTTCTAATTTCATATGATTCATAGAAAATTTGGGCCTCAAAAATATACTAGATTTTATAAGAAACTATATTGTATTTTTAGTGCAATACACTATATTAGAATATAAAATAAAAAATACAACACAAAAATACATCACAAAAATATAATTACATATATAGGAGGTAGATCCAATACAAAGAAAATTAACATGAGAATGATAGGAAGGATTTTGAGCCCTTGATTAAATTAATTAATGGTTAAGATGTAGTGAACCCTACTTTTCATTAAAAACTTACATGGTTTTAAAGCTGAAAGGACATAAGAATAACACACATTTATCGACTTTTTTATGGTTAAATCAACTTCCACCATTTTTTTAAAATCAAAAAAGTTTTAAACGTTTAATTATTTTTTAAAAAAATTATGCGTTTTGGTGGAAGTTGGTTTAACCATAAAATTCGTTGGGCCCCCTTGGATTTTAAAAAATAATAAAGTTGAACTAATATTGTAAGTTTTAACATTAACTTTAAGGAGTTTAAAGTATCGGTTGTTATCTTGTTCATTAGTCAATCTTGAGTTTAAATCTTGTTTTAAGCCTTAAAAATTAAAATGTGCCTTAACTATTGAACATTACATATTTCAATAATCGTCTTCGCAAAGTAAAATCCCTGACAAAAGGAAATTGCTGAGAAGTTTGATTCGAAGTGTATAATCAATCAGTTCAAAGAGTTTAAAGGTCGTCGCGTTGAATTGTGATTCTTCTTCCGGGTACTCACGTTTTCGTTTTAAGCATTTTATGTCTTGTTCGACACAAACATATATACATATATATATATATTAAGTATACATATATATATATATTAAGTAGAACAAATATTTGATATTTTAAACTTTAAATTGTTTGACCCAACCCCAATCATGTGTCGACCCGAATTTTAGCCCGAAATATAGTGATAAGGAAAAAAATTTTGCCCCATGACTTTAGGCCCCCTCGCACAAATTTTTCAAGCTTCGTCACTGGTTACATGGTACCTCTCCTCAAGCACTTGAGCTGAGGATCATTGGTGGAGATGTATTCATTTAGACTTAGTAATGGAGAGGGATTCATTATGACATGCTCCAACACCAGAAAGTTATTACAGGCAACATTTCACGTTGCATAAGACATTGTCACACATGCATGTGAGTCAATGGTATTACTTGCTAGTCATTAAGTTAACATGCGTTGTCTTATTGCATAAATATGTTACTCTTTTAATGTCGTATGTGAGTATTTAATGTTGGTACTTGTTATGTTTGTGATTCCACCCTCTTATTTTTGTGGAATTTGGATGTTGCCTTTCGCGAGAGTGGAGCTCGAGATGGGAGTGCTTCTGATCTTATTAGTTGGTTTAGATAGGTGGCCCCTTCCTACACTCTAACCTAGCCATCGTTCAATCAAATCTAAACATCTTAAATGAACCAAAGTTCAATCCATTTGAACCTACTTAAGGCACATGGGTGACCTGAGGAGGGGCAAACCCGACTTCTGTCTCGAGCCCATGTTTTTAAAGGGCACAAATTTTTATTATATGTATGTATAGAGATTTACTCAAAAGAGAACCAACAAGATACAAAAAACTAAAAAGGATTATTTATACACACATGATTTAAGGGATACAAAAAATAATTTCGTATAGGAAGTTACTTTTATGCCATTTAAAGTTTTAAACTAGGAGACACGGTGTTGATCGATTCTGTTAACGGTTTATTCCGTTTAATTGGTTTCAATTTTTTCCCCTATCCAAAAAACGAACAGAATTCAAAAAATCGGAGAAACTGATTAAAAACCAAATAAACCGGTTAAAAACCGAATTCAATCGAATAAACCGATTAAAAACCAAATAAACCAGTTGAAACCGAATAAACTGAATTCAACCTTTTGTATTATTTACTAGATAATATATTTAAATCTGAATTCGGTTTAATCGGTTAACCGAACAAATAAAATTCAAAAAAAGTTTGGAACCGATAATTGAACCAAAAACCAAAATTCAGATATAGTTAGGAACCTAACCGAACCGAAAACCGGCTTCTAAATTTAGATACATTTATGAACCAAACCGAAAACTAAATTCAGAATCTACTTCGGTTTTTTCAGTTACGAATATGGTTCATTTTCGGTATTAAATGGTTTTCAGTTTTTTTAAACACTCTGCTTTAATTTTAGAATTCCCTAAGAGCCTTTTTTTTGTTTGTCCATGAAACCTCAATTTTGAGGGCCCCCTATTAAGGCATGACATCGAACACACTTGCATCCAAAATTTTTAACTATAATAAATAAATTAATTAAAGAATAAATTACGGTTTTGATCCATGTGGTCTAAGTATTTTAACTATTTCAGCCCAACATAAAATCTTCTATCAATTCAGCTCATGTGATTTAGACAACTATCGGTTTTGGCCCTTAAACTTAACTATTATAACGGTTTTGGACCAAAGCCTAACTATGGTTAGGAGCCAAAAACGTTAATCGTCTAAATCATAGGGTTGAATTGATAGAAGATTTTATTTTGATCCGAAATAGTTAAAACACTTAAACCACATGAGCAAAAACCATAATTTACTCTAAATTAAAAATATCAAAGCCAATTAAAAAGTCATCTACCATGATTTAAATGAAAACAATGCATAAATAAACCTATTTAAAAAAATCTAATAGTTTTGAGGCCAACCTCATTTCTTCATAAGTTCATGTTTACAATGTAATAAAAATGACAAATTTGGTTAATCAACAAGTCATGATAATTTTTGTTGCAGGTATAATGTTGTTGTAACCATCTCCTAAGTCCGGCAGATGACCTGGCCCTGCTAATGTAACAACCCATTTTGGGGAATTATAATAAGTAAAATGTAATTGGAGTATAAATTATGTTTTATTTTAATTTGATGGGTGTTTTATTAATATTTGTTTATTTTAACAATATGTTGGGTGTTTACTAACTTAACTTAGTTAGTTATAACTAGTTTGATTTAACTAGTAATTGAGGGGCTAGTATTGACAATAGAGGAAACTTGACTTAAAAGAGGGGTTTAATGTTGACTTGGTCAACATTTCACACTTTTATGTGTGTGTGTGTGCTGAAAAACGTGAACAAGGAAAGGGGAGGAGGAGGAAGCTCAAGATCTTCAAGTTTGATCAAATTGGTGCTTGGATTTTGATCTAACCTCTCATGCAATCATAGATTTGAGTTCTTCTTGCATCAAACAACATCTAGGTAAGATTTTTAGGTGTTTTTGATGGGATTTTCGTGGGTCTCCATGGGGGGTGTGGGTTTGATGGGTAAAACCCTCAAATTTGGTGTTTTCAGAGTGTCAAATGTTGTTAATGATGTTGATAATCATGTAGGAACAACTTTTAATTGTTTTCTTTCATGATTTACATGTTATGAAAATGGGGGAATTGGAGTTTTCATGGAGTTGATGAACATGGTGTGTTAAGTAGTGTTTAAAGGTTTGAAGTTGATGATTATCACTATATAGCTATAGTTTGTTGTGAAAATGATGAAATTGATCATTTATAAACAAATAATGGAGTTATATGGATGTGTTAATGATGAATGATCATTAGCACATGAACTTGTGCATACATGGTGTTTGATGAAATGCCAAGTAGAGCATTTAACTTAAAATTTGTTTAAAACAAATGGTGAGATGTAGTATGTGGTGTATAACATCAAAAAGGGTGAGTTGTTATGGTTAAGGGTCATTTGGAAGCAAATTAGATTGAAAATGGTGACATTGGGGTGAATGGGTGTATTTGACTAGTTGTAGTCAAACTTTATATTAAACCTATTAGTTGTGATAATAGGAATTGATAGTGAAGGTGTGGGTGAAACCAAACGACCCGGAAAGGAAATTGTGATAGAGGATAGCTCATTGGAATAAGGTAAGTCACTTAAATCTTCTACTTATTATGTGTAAAGGTGTTTACATGTATGAATGTTGTTGAAGATTTGACTTTATAGTGGATAGATGAACTAGTACTTGTTGTTAGTCAATGCTAAGCAATAGGTGATATATGTTGCTTGATTATTGTAAACATGGTGTTTCAATACTAGTTCATGATTGATTTGGTGTTTAATTGTATATGTGTTGAATGATTTGAATTAGTTCACAAGGTGTGTGAATTGTAATTGAAATCAACTCAAATTGGTGTTTTGAATCACAAGTGGTGTGATCATGACATTGGATTATTCACATGTTGTGTGAATGTCCTTTGTTGGGTGTAATCAAGTTAGTAAAACACAAGTGGTGTGGTTTACTTAACTTGAGAAATCTTGTGGAATAAGATTTCAATGGAGTTTTGGGTGCAAACGACCCGTTAGTAAATCGTTTGATATTATGACTATGATGGTTATAATTTGGTGAATTAAGGTGTATAATATGATTATATGGTGTTATATAATGTTTATGGGGGTATTGGAATGGTCGTATTTGAGCGGAATGGGTCAAGATGGCTTAAAACAGGAAAAATGGCCGTGCAGGTGTGCCCCGGCGTATCATACGCCAGGGGGGGCGTATGATACGCCAGCCTCAGCTTCAGCTCCCAAATTTTCTGTGATACGCCTCCAAATACGCCAACCAATACGCCAGGGGCTGAATTTGACCAAAATTGACTTTTTGGGTCATGTAAGCTCGTGTGGGTGGGCATGGTGATCTTACTTAGTTCTAATGAACTAATGGTGACTTAATTATGGTGTTTTCAGGTGAACGGAAGGGTTGAACGTGGTTGTGATCGGGTTGCCTCGCAAGGATTCGGATCAAACATCTTTTGGGGTTTTTCTTTGTTGATTTAAAACAAAGGTTTTTGGTGAATAACTCTAATGTAGTTTTTGCTATTGAATGTTTAATTAACATCAATTATTTTGTAAAGTCCATTCAAGTGGGGTGTTTAAGGTGTTAATTACATGTGTCGGTTTGAAAAATCTGGGACCTATTTTCATTTGTCGTTTAAACACACGTGGCATGTGTTGGTGGGTTTGGGGCTTACAGCTAAGATCACCACAAAACGCACCGTTAGTCTCACTACAGAAGGGTTCTCCTATGGTCGGGAATCTGGCGTGAGAATAAGAACCGGTGGTAGGAAGAATAGAGAACAACTGAACGTATGAAAGTAGTGAGAAAGTATGAGTTTAATGGGTACCGTTTGGATTTGGGCTTGGTCGATTAGCCTCTTCTTCTTCTAGACCATATCTTCTATTAATCTGATCTGTATACCTTGATTGTGGTAATACTTCCAATTTGGTGTTAATGTTTGACCTATCACCAAATTGTCTAAATCATATCAAGAAGTAGTCATATCCTGCCAATCCTGCAGTGATGATTTTGCGAAAACTTTCATGAGAGAGGTTGATTGTTATTTTCCATGTAAAAATACTTTGCAGACCTTCCTCATTTGTATGACCACTCCTTTTATCTAGTGGTCATAATGTTCTTTTCTTTATGTCGCCCAGGTTTACTCGTGTTGTTGATGGTCCGGGTAAACTTGGGCTGAGCTTATCGTTATCCGAGCTGAATGACGGTTGGGATGTCCCTTCGGCTAAAGAGATGTACTGACACCCGTCATCATATAACAGGCTCTCGTATTCATCATCTTCTTGCACTTCAACTTTCTGATCCTCACCCTACTCGTCATTTGAGGTGGAAATGAAACGGGTTTGAGTTATGAAATGGTTGGTTTTGGTATTGCAGGTGTAGGTCACAATATGCGTAACGGTGAATGGTTGGTTCTATGGTATGATAAAAAGTTAATTGGTTGGGTGTGACTTGGATGAACATGTTTAGCATAGTTGGATAGTGTAGTTAGTAATATGTCGGCTTGAAATGGTTTGTTTAGATGGCAAAAAAACCCATACTTTGTAAAAAACCCAAAGCCCGAAACTTTAGTGCCGGGTATTGGCCCGAATGTTAGGGTATGAGACCAGGTATGTGATAAAAAAAAATATTTTTTCAGGTTCGGAAACATGTATAGGATTAAGGAATACCCGGCCCGATACTCGGCCCACTTACCCAAAATAACACCTGAAATAATACCCGTAATATTTTTTAATTATCTCTTTTAAAACATAAGTCTTTTAATGATTTTAATGAAAGATTAGAACAAATTATAACTTTTATCTTATTATTTTATATTTGAAAGCAAGTATCAATTTTATTATTTAAAAATTAATCATATTGTTTTGAATATGTATTTTCAGTTTCAATATATTAAATTAATAGTTTATATTAGCATCTTTTAAAAATTATATGTCATAATATATATATTTAGCTTGTTTATATTTTATGTTGTTGATATTTTATGATTCTAATTTATTTTTATAATTAAACAATAACCTTATATAAAATTAATACTATCAATTCATGAATTTGTTTTTTTAAGATAACATCTTATTATAAGTTTATTAGAAAAAAAAAATTCATATGATTAGAACACCTTCCAAAAGTTGAATAACTTTAGTTAAATACTAGAAAAACTTAATTATTGTTATGTGAAATATTCTCTTATAAATATAAAATAAGATGAGGACTTTTTTTATTTTTTATTATAAAAATCAACTAGCTTAAAATTATAATTTTCACGTCAAAACAAAACTTGACTTGTCATTTTCATTATCTCCATTTATCCAACACTGAGTTCTCAAAATTTGCTAGAATAAATAGTTATGCAATGACTTTATTTTCTAAACGACAACAAAAATTTAAAAACGAAAACATAAAACCTTCTAAAAATCATGATTGCATAGCTTAAATTGGAAACTCATGCTAATCACAAAACCACATACAAAAGTTTAGGGGCGTTATTCGTTGAATTTTGAAGAGATGCGTTGTAAAATATTAACAAACTACTTTCGCAACTAACTTTTAATATATTATAGTAGTTCAAAATAATTGCCTTTCTGAAATTGTGACTAAATATATGCGTAGGATATATTAATATTTTCATTGATTACGAACACTAGAAATATCATACACGAAGATATTTTTTTCATAAAAACAGTAACAATTAATAGGATTTTGACATTTAATATGATAATTAAGGTATAATATCTTTTTTTGAATAGATTATTTTTTGTTTAGTATTTTTTTTACTGGATTTTTATGTCTTTTGTATAATATTTTCATTTTAGTACATGTTTTTTTTTTTTTTTGCTATTTTTTTTATTTTTTGTACTAGATTATTGATTTTTGTATAAGATATTTTTTTACTGGATTTTTTTTGTAATGGATTATGTTTTTATACTAAATTTTTGTTTTTATATTTTTAGCATGGCACATGTCAAACTCCTATTGATCATTACTCTTTTTAAAAAAAAAATTTCTTTTTAGTGGATCCAACCCCTATATATAAAAGACTGATCAAATACAAAGAGTTGAATGTGAGGAGGATATGGAGGATTCTGTAACCTTGATCAAATTAATCAGTGGTTAAAATCTAATAGTCCCCACTTTTCATTTAAAATTTGCGTTGTTGACTTTTTTATAGGTAAATCTAATGGTGTTCATCGATTCGGTTAACGGTTTAATCGGTTTTCAAAAAATTTTCTCCCTGACCGTTATCGAACCGAACAGAATTCGGGAAATGGTTATCTGGACCGAATTCAATTAGGTTCGGTTTCGGTTATAAGCAAACAAACCGAATTCAACCGATTAAAAGCCAAATAAACCAGTTAAAAACCGAATAAACCGAATTCAACTGAATAATTTAATTATGAGTTCGGTTTAATCGGATAACCGAATAAAAAGAACAAAATGAATTCAAAAAAAATCTGAAACGTTAACCGAACCGAAAACCTAATTTGGATGCGGTTAGGAACCGAACTGAAAACCGAATTCAGAATTCGGTTCATTTTTTCGGTTATGAATACGGTTCAGTTATCGATTTTAAACGGTTTTCGGTTTTTCTGAACAACCCTAGGTAAATCAAGTTGCACCATTTTTTTAAAAATTGGATAAGTTTTAAACAACTATTCGCTTTTAAAGAATACACCATATAATAGACAATTTGTTTATCTTTAATTTGAGTATAGTATTGTTACGTTTCTTTTCGTTTTTTACGTGGTCGGTGATTATTGATCCGTAATTATCAGTTGTTACGTGATTTTTACATTTTATGTGATAATTGGTCTATGATTGTTCAGTTTGCCCTTGTTTATTTTGATTTTTATACGTGCTTCGTGATTTGTTACATATGGTCAATGATTAACAGTCCGCGATTATTCAGTTGGTATTTGGTTATGCATATTAAATGACGATCTGTAATTTTATATAACGTGATCCTGATTGTACATGGATGATAATATCCTTTTCTAATGACAAGTGACGCATTTGTTACTTTCTACGCTTCGCACAGTGTAACCCCTTTGAATAATTTGATATATATATATATATATATATATATATATATATATATATAGGAGGCAGATCTGATACAAAGAAGGTTTAGGGTGAGAAGGATATGAAGGAATTCTAGCATTTGATCAAATTCATCAATGGTTATGATCTGGTGGTCTCCACTTTTTATTAAAAACTTGTGTGATTTTAAAAGTGAAAGGGTAAAAAAAAGGAATAACCTACATTTGTTAATTTTTTTCATAGTTAAACCAAGTTCTCCCATTTTTTTAAAAAATCGAATAACTTTTAAACGGTTAATCGTTTTTAAAAAAAAAATTACACCATAAAATAGAAAATTTTATTATCTTTAATTTGAGTATAGTATTGTTGTAGTTTGTTTCGATTTTTTTACGTGATCCGTGATTTTAATGTTTGGTACGTGATTATGCAGTTGGTCCTTTGATTATGCATGTAAAATGACGGTCTGTGATTTTAATATAACGTGGTACGTGATTTTAGTGGTCCGTAATTATGCAGTTGAATCATGTTCTTTAATTATATATGGACTATATTACCCCTTACCCTGATGACACATGTCAAAAGCTTGTGGCTTCCTACGCTTCTCACGTTAAAATCTTTTGTATTATAACCGTCATATATATATATATATATATATATATATATATATATATATATATAGGGAAAGGTGTAAAAAATAACCCTCATCTTTTGCTACAACTACATAACTCATTAAACCAATCATAAACTTACACATAAGTATTACATTAAAATATTAAAAAGGGCATCATAGTCATTTTACCCTTATAAGTATCTCCCCCCTCTTTTTTAAACATTAATAACTTTTTTATAATATATTATTTTTTAAAAAAAATTGCACCATTATATTCGTCTCATTTTTCTCTTTAATTCCGTTATAGTCTCGACTAATTTTTTTTACTTTTTTTAAATGCCCTATATTTACATCATTGTAACGAGGTTAAATATAACAAATTTATTTGAATTTTTTTAAAAATGATAAATTACAGTGATGTAATTTACATTGACGTAATTTATCGTGATGTAATTTACATTGACGTAAAATTCGGTTTCGGTTTTTTTCGGTGAATTTGGTTTAAATTACAGTGATGTACAGTGATGTAATTTACATTGACAACAAATTAGTTTAAATTTTTTTCGAACAATGATAAATTACATCACTATAATTATCATTGTGAGAGAAAAAAATCAAAATAATATGTTCTATTACATCAATGTAATTTATCATTGTAATTATCATTGACGTAAAATTCGGTTTCGGTTTTTTTCGGTGAATTTAGTTTAAATTACAGTGATGTAATTTACATTGACAACAAATTAGTTTAAATTTTTTTCGAACAATGATAAATTACATCCTTATAATTATCATTGTGAGAGAAAAAAATCAAAATAATGTGTTCTATTACATCACTGTAATTTATCATTGTAATTATCATTGTCAGAGAAAAAAAATAAAATAATGTGTACGTCACCGTTAATTATGTCATTGTAAATTACTTCATTTTGTGTTACATTACTTCATTTTTTGTTACATTACTGTAATTTACCATTGTTAGAAAAAATTTCTAATTAATTTGTTATCTTTAAGCTCGTTACAATGATGTAAATACATGACATCAAAAAAATAAAAAAAAACTAGTCGAGACTATAACGAAATTAAAGAGAAAAATGAGACGAGTATAATGGTGCAATTTTTTAAAAAAATAATATTGTATAAAAAAGTTATGAATGTTTAGAAAAAGGGGTAAACTTTACTTAAAAAACAAATGTTTAAAATGCCCTTTATATTAAAAAAAAGAAAAAAAAAAGGAATCTGACACGTGTCACGATCCTATACACTTGCCTTGTTAAAGTAACCATTGGATGATAGTTAGACCTACCGCAGTGGGTACCCCGTTGGGCACGCGGGCTTCACCCCCGCCGCGGTGTCCAGCGGGAACACCGCCCCACCCGCCAGCGGCCCCCGCTAAAACAGCCCCAACGGCTCCCGCTCCCCGTGTAATTTCAAGCGACGTGATTGGATGCCATATATTACCGTTGTTGAACGGTATGAAATCAAAAAAAAAAAAATCAACTTTTTAAAACTAAATAAATACCCAACTTTTTTTACCCAAAAAACCATCCAAATCTCTTCATCTTTCATCTTTCTCTCTATATTTTTTAAAAAAAAAACACAAACATGAATCCAAGGCCTAACAATCCCAATCCCGAATTCAACCCGTTCTCGTACGATCCCGAATCGCTTAGGAATTTTTTGGCACAACTACAACAAAACCCAAACATCCAACACTTTCAACAACATCCACCAAACTTCCAATCTCCTTCAAACTTTCAACCCGGTTTTGCTCCCTTCTCTCAACCGAGGTTCGAATCTGATTTTGTTTCCCCGAGCCAACATGATAACGAGGTCGTGCCGGAGACACAAGACACTCAGAAACGCAAAAAAGGTAAGAAAAACAAACAGCCGGCTGGAACAGGGCCGAGTAGTGGTCCAATGGCACCGAAGCAATGGACTCAAGATGAAGAAATCGCTCTCGGAAAATGTTACATGGACGAATCCGAGAACAAAACCAAAGGTAAAAATTTTATTACTTAGTTTTGTTATATATTATTTTAAAGGGTTTAATTTTTTAACTTACTTTTGAAATTTTTTTTTGTAGGTAACTCGCAAAAACGGGAAAATCTTTGGAAAAAAGTAACCGTTAGTTGGCACAATGTGATGGGCTTCGATGCCGAATACCGCACGTATCATCAACTAAATTCAAAGTGGAAGGATATGTGCACCAAGTTAACAAAGTTTAGTGGGATCTATAGCAACTGCGCAAACAACCGAAAAAGCAGGATGAGCGACGAGAACGTTTTGAAATGGGCCGAAAAGGAATACCAACTAAAGAGTAACGGCCAAACGTTTAACCACTACCACGTTTGGGTGGCGATAAAAGACTCGCCAAAATTCCGTGTTCTTTGCCAAGAAGGCAACGAGGTCCAAGGTTCTTCAAAAGAACCAAAAATTCCGAAACGAACGAGTATTCGCCCGGGGGTTCGACCGCACATACAAATTACGTGGTTAACCTAGAGGATGACGAAGAAGAACCCGAGTTCGACACCCCACCGGAACCGGTTAGACCGACGGGTCGAGATACAACAAAACGGGCGTCCTCTTCGAGTCGTCAAACCGTCTCCTCTAACTCAACGTCAACACGAACTCGTCGAGCAACTCCAAGCTTTCACAACTTTTCAAAAAATAAAACACGAAGAAAGGAAAAAAATGCACGAAGAGAAAACTCTTCGATCCGACCTCAGAGCACTTGAGTCTATGCCCTCCCACATGCTCGACGACGAAGATCGTGAAATAATGCAAAAAATGAAAAAGAAACTCTTGGATAAATATCGTTAAATTTTATTTGAATTGTTAGCTTTTTTTGTATGGTTTTTTTTATTTAAATTTGCAATGTAATTTTTATTTTATTTGGATCTTTATTTGAATTGTTTAATTAAATTCTAAGTTTATTATTTTTTGTTTGCAAAAAAAAAATAAATAAATCATTAAATTTAAAAAATGTTGATGACGTGGAATAGTGGGGAAGTTTTCAGTGGGGTGACCATTGTGGGTGATTAAGGTTTTCAGTGGGGTGATGACGTTGCATGAAATTTCAGTGGGGAAGGGTTTTCAGTGGGTGACCGCTGTGGATAGTCTTATGTAGTTGTAGCAAAAGATAAGGGTTATCAAAATTTCATCCCCTATATATATATATTTATATATATATATATATATAGGGCAATGTATAAAAAATAACACTAATCTTTTGCTACAACTACATAAACCATTTCAACCAATCATAACCTTACACATAAACATTTCATTAAAATATTAAAAAGGGCATCATAGTCATTTTACCTTTATAAGTTTTCTCGCTCCCTCTTTTTTAACATTAATAACTTTTTTATAATTTATTATTTTTAAAAAAAATTGCACCATTATATTTGTCTCATTTTTCTCTTTAATTCCGTTATAGTCTCGACTAATTTTTTTTACTTTTTTTAGATGCTCTATATTTACATCATTGTAACGAGCTTAAATATAACAAATTTATTTGAATTTTTTTAAAAAATGATAAATTACAGTGATGTAATTTACATTGACGTAAAATTCGGTTTCGGTTTTTTTCGGTTAATTCGGTTTCGGTTCGGTTTTTTTGGCTTTTTGCTCATCCATAATTTGTAACGAACCTAAATACAACAAAATTAGTTTGAATTTTTTTCGAACAATGATAAATTACATCACTACAATCATCATTGTTAGAGAAAAAAATCAAAATAATGTGCTATATTACATTATTGTAATTTATCATTGTAATTATCATTGTTAACGAAAAAAAATAAAAAATGTGTTATATTACATCACTGTAATTTATCATTGTTAAAAATTCAAAATAATGTGTTATATTTATTCTCGTTATATCGATGTTTAATAATGAACAATGAGAAAAAAATTAAAAAAACTAGTCAACATTATAACGGGAATTAAAGAAAAAATTACATCACTGTAAATAATGTGTTACGTCATCGTTAATTATGTCATTGTAAATTTACTTCATTTTGTGTTACATTACTTCATTTTGAGTTACATCACTGTAATTACCATTGTTAGAAAAATTTCTATTAATTTGCTATCGTTAAGCTCGTTACAATGATTTAAATACATGACATCAAAAAAAAAAATAAAAAAACTAGTCGAGACTATAACGAAATTAAAGAGAAAAATGAGACGAGTATAATGGTGCAATTTTTTAAAAAAATAATAGTATAAAAAAGTTATGAATGTTTAAAAAAATGGGGTAACTTTACATAAATGACAAATGTCCTAAATGCCCTTCATACTAAAGACAAAGGAATTGACACGTGGCACGGTTCTACAACACTTACCTTTTTCAAGTAACCATTGGATGATGGTTAATGGGTTGTAGCAAAAGATGAGGGTTATTAAAAATTCCATTATATATATATAATATATATATATATATATAGTATAAGGTTTGGCTAAAAAGTTTTAAAACCATGAGAAGTGTGAGAAGATATCTCAACCCTAGATCAATTGGTTTTGTGGTTGAGATTAATTTAGTGGTATTTTCGTAAATAGTTATAAGTTAAAACCATCAGTAGGGTAGAATGGGAAGATCTAGCTAAAAACCTGCACATGCAAGTCACATGCATTTTCCTCCATCTTTTTTAATGTTCATAACTTTTTTATACGTTAGTTTTTTTTTAAAAAAATTACCCATAAATCGAGCATTTTTTATCTTTCTAATGAGTATAATATTAGTATATTTTTTAAATTAAAATAACAACCTAAAATGAGTTTCACGACCCATATGTTTATGGTGTTTTTCCAATCTATACGAAACTGATCTTTTATGGTGTTTTTTACACATATGTATGTTTTACGGTGTTTTCAAAGATATTTTATGGTGTTTATGATGTTAAAATTTTATGTTTTTTTTGGTGTTTGCGTATTAATAAAACTAAAGAGGGCATTTTTGGTGTTTTTGAAAACGAAAAACACCATAAACACCTAAGTTTGTACGTGGTGTTTTTAACTTAGTTTATGATGTTTTTTTCGAGATATTTTAATGTTTATGGCATTTTTTCAAGATATGTTATTGTGTTTATGGTGTTAACATTTTATGGTGTTTTTGTGTTCGGATTTTCATGAAACTAAGACCAGGCATTTTTATGGTGTTTTTGAATACTAAAAACACCATAAATCGCTATTTCATAACATTTGAAAAACACCATAACAAAAACACCTGGTTCATAAACATTTTATACATGACGTTTTAAACTTAAATGTGTAAAACACAAAGTTTAGAACGACATGTTTTTTAGTTTTCAAAAACGCCATAAACACAATGTGTAAAATTATATCCAAAAACACCATGAATAAAATTACAGTTCAAAAACACCATAAATAAAATTACAGTTCAAAACCACCATAAATAAAATTACAGTTCAAAAACACCATAAATGTTTGTGAAAATTACACAGTACAGAAACACCATAAACATCATGTGTAAATGACACAATTAAAAAACATTGTGTTTTGTTTATGTTCAAAACACCATAAAACGTCTAGTTTCACAACAATATGAAAACACCATAAAAACGCACAAGTTTCAAGAACAATCAGTCTGTTCTTTTGCTATTGTTAAATATAACAATATTATACTCGTTAGAAAGATAAAGAAATTTGTGATTTTATGGTGTAATTTTTTTAAAAAAAAATTTAACGTATAAAATAGTTATATACGTTTAAAAAATTTGGTGGAATTAACATGTGACTTGCATGTGTAGCCTCCATTTATGTGTTGACGTTTATACCCTTTACCCTAAAATACACGTGTCACATTCTCGTGGCTTTTCATACTTCTCATGGTTTTTTGCCTTCTTAGAATATCTCTCCCACATTAATATATATATATAATAAAACTTTTATTAGGTCTTTATATCATACTTTTTTTAACGCTTTAGATAACAACTTTAAATTGGTGAAATTATTAGAAATATAATTAAAACTATAAAGAATTTGGTATAAAAAAATTAATTTTTAAAGAATTTGATATGTTAAAATTAATTTTTCATTTTTTATAATAATTACACCTTCATTATTTATTTATTTATTTTTGTTTAAAGTTTAAACAAAATATTATCATCCACCATCCCCACCACTTATCTGAGATTCTGCACGAATTTTGCAGAAAGATTTATGAGAAGATCAGTTTCACTAATAATGTGCATCTACCCAGTACAATGGAACTTCTTCTACATCTCGACAAATGACCACTAAAGTTATGGTGTTTCTTAATGAGACCCAATTCGATCTCAACTACAGTATAAATGTAGTTCTACATCTCCACAATGAACCACCAACAAAAACTTTTTTTAAAAAAAAAAAGATTATAATATTGATTGCTTGTGGATTTTTAAAAAATGGGGAAGAACTCAATTGAGAGCTAATTTGAAATTTAGAAGGTGGGTATATCACACCATTAAAGCATTAATTAGCAGCTAGTTGACATCATAATTTCTTCTTTTTCTCACCAGTTTTTACGGTTCCAACACTAATCAATTTAATTTTGTCTCTAATTCTTTGAATTGTTTGAATGGATTTGTGGGATACCGACAAGGGGGAAGAAGCTAAATGAGTGTTTTTTTGAAATATATGAAGTAGGTGTGGCCATTTGAGTATCAAACCTGTTGACATCATTATTGCAACTTTTCACAAAAAAACTTTTTTAAAAGATCTAATTTCAGTTAATTTTGTCTGTGATTCTTGGCTTGTTTGACTGGATTATGTGTTTGTGCAAATGATGCATGATTATGCTTTCTTTTTCTTCGCAAAGTTGATATTTTTCAATTGAACAAGTTGTGGTTTGTGTGCAGGTTTATTATTTTCAGTTTAATTTGAAACTTCCCTCCTTATTATCCTTCAATTTCTGCTCATTTTGTTTCAAGATTTGTTGGTTTTGTGCAATCTAAAACTGGTGTCTCATTTTCTGACTTTTTCTTTGTTTCTTTCTGCATCATCTTTTGTCACGTAACGCAGTTCATCACGAGGTAATGTCAGAAAACCAAGAATAAAAATTCAAAAAATAACCCATTACATTATCTCTCAGACACCATTATTTTAGGTTTTGATGCCATTTTATAAACATCTTCTCTCTCTTTCATCACCTCTCTGCATTTCCAACTTGTAAAGATTCTAAATGTCCTTCCAAATTCTTCTTTCACTGATAATAAACACTTGGCTCCTTTTGCACCCACTATTGCATCAGATAAACCACATTGGGTTCTCTCTAAATCTCCATTTTTGAGTTTACAGAAATATGGGAAAGCTACAAGATGGTTTAAGGTTTGCTGGGTATGAAAGATAAAGAAAATGTAAACAATTGAACTCCGGTGACCGGAAAGACAAGAAACGGTGGAGCTTCGGAAAACCCTTGAAGGAATCTCAAGCACCGGCACCACCAAGTGATGCCGCTTGGTTGAGATCTTACATGTCGGACGCAGAAAAAGAACAGAACAAGCATGCAATTGCTGTCGCTGCTGCCACTGCTGCCGCCGCAGCATGCGGCGGTCGCCGCCGCTCAAGCTGCCGTCGCCGTCGTGAGACTCACAAACCAGCGTAGAACAAAACCGTATAGCTCCGGTAGAGAGATTGTAGCAGCCGTCAAGATTCAAACAGTCTTTAGATCCCATTTGGTGATTTTCAATTTTCAATTACTTTACCCTTTCTTGATATGATTAAAGATCCAATTTTATTACAAGATTTGGGATTTTAATTATGATTCTGGTGATTATAATCTCAGGCTCGAAAGGCATTTAGAGCTTTGAAAGGATTAGTGAAATTACAAGCGCTTGTTAGGGGATTCCTGGTCAGAAAACGGGCTGCAGCCACTCTGCATAGTATGCAGGCTCTTATTAGAGCACAAGCTGCCATCAGATCCGAACGGGCTCGCCGCTCATTCACCAAAGACCACCGTTCAGAACCGCCGGAGTTCCACCATAGAAAATCAATTGTAAGATCTTACACTTGTTATTTCACATAAATTGCAATCAACTTATCATTTTTTTTGAACATTATCAGGGGAAAATTGACAATGAGAGAAACGAATACCATAGCAAGAGACTCTCAGCTTATGAATCCAACACAAATTGCTACGATGAGAGCCCGAAGATAGTCGAAATCGACACTTACAGACCACAATCAAGATCCAGACGCATGAACACATGTGTGCATCTGATTCCGGGAGGATTCACATTACATGCCATCCCCTCTTCATGCCAAAACCCGGCATGTGTCTCAATTCCTGAATTCCACCATCTCCAAGATTTTGAATGGGGATATGTGGGTGATGATTACAGGTTCTCAAACACTGCTCAAAGCACTCCTCGGTTCATCAATTCACACAGGTCAACCGGGCCGGTGACCCCGGCTAAAAGTGTTGTGGGGATGCCTTTTTCAGGCCATATTCGAACTACCCGAGTTACATGGCTAGCACACAGTCGTCTAAGGCGAAACTGAGGTCACATAGTGCTCCTAAACAAAGGCCCGACCCGGGGTCGAAGAAGAGGTTGTCACTTAATGAAATAGTGGCATCAAGATACAGTTTAAGTGGTTTGAAGATGCAAAAGGGTTGTTATCAAGTTCAAGAAGCTTTTAATTTTGTAATGTTGGTTATGTTAGCTGTTTAGATTGTCAACTAATGTGTTGT
>CM018690.1:43282601-43292601 GCA_009363875.1 Mikania micrantha
CCCAGTTGTGGATGGCCTCCAATTAGGTCATTTAGGAAGAATATTGCAAGCAGCAGCTCAAAACAGGCTCCCTGCTTCTGATTCTCAAAATGGGGTTGTTTCAAACAACCTTGTTCGGAGGGAAAAAAAAAAGGTGGAAATTGCCAAAAAGGTTTCTTTGTGAAGATCAATATGAAGGGTGTTCCGATCGGTCGAAAAGTTGATCTTAATGCTTATGACACCTATGAGAAGCTTTCTGTTGCTGTTGATCAACTCTTTAGAGGACTTCTTGCAGGTTGAAAATCTTTAAATATTTATAAAAATAAAATTAATTACAGTTTATGCATATATTAAACAGAAAGGGCTTGTAAAATGTTCTTAAACAGCTCAAAATGATACATCTGGAGCTCGGATTTACGGTAATTACGAAGACGAAAAACCGATTACTGGTTTGCTAGATGGAAATGGAGAATATACTTTAGTGTATGAGGACAATGAAGGAGAGACAGGATGCTTGTGGTGATGTACCATGGCAGTAAGCATCTCATCACCTAATATTTATGCATTTCTGTCTCAAATTAACATAAATGTTTCGTATTTGAGACGTTTTAAACATGATTAATGGACATTTACTTTTTGGTTATGTTTATTGTCTAGTTTTCCACTTTTAAAAATTCTTTAAGTTGTGTCCACATAAGCCTAAAAACAGAACATTATTTGGATTTGTCTGCACTTATATTCCTCCATCACACTCTTACATACTATTCCTTTATTTTATTTTAAATAGTAATAAAATATATAGATATACTTAAACACAAAAAAAATATAAGATGCTTGTTGTGGTTAAATTTGCTTTTTTAAACATAGAAATCTAGATCAGAAAGATGTTTTACTGATTATCTTGTAATAAACTAGTGCAAGTGTGTCCACATGTCCATTATGTTTATGCCCCTTATCAGATGGCCGCCTCAATACTGTTTATTTATTTCGTATGGATCACTGTTTTTAAAAGGGCTAACTATTTTTATTTTAACACCTCACCAACCCTTTACGTTCTCGGTCTCGAATAGCCCCTCTAACACCCATTGATTCGTAAATGATTGGTCTCGTATATGAGGTGTATAGGACTTATACACCCCATATAGGCCTATACGATGAGTATAGAAGTCCAATCATTGATACTGAGAAAATTCTGTAAACAATGATTGCCTCCTATACGCCTTGTATAGGGCTATTCGAGACTTATAGAGGGTGAGTGGTAGGTGTTAAAATAAAAGGACCATTTTAAAAAATTTTAGAGTCAATTAATGATAATGCTCCTATAGTTTGCCAATTATTCGTTCTTGGTTTCATAAATTACCTATATGGTTTCATACTTTTAATCATTTGGAACAATACAGTCCTTAGGTTTCATAAAAGAACTGTATGTGTTGCAAATTTTAAAGGTTCGGGATCGCACGAGTAATTTATAAAACCTAGAGACCAAAAGTGAAATAGTAGCAAAAAATCATGAACCATCTTGAAAATGTACTCAAATGTTATTTTTGACATGTGATTTGCAGTATGTTTGTTTCTTCGGTTAAGAGGCTGCGTGTGATAAAGAGTTCTGAAATTCTAGCATATCCCGCAAGGAAGAGAAGGTTAGAGTTTGATGATTTGGTGCAGTGTTCTGTTCTGTTTATATGAACAAGTTGGATTGATGAAGAGGGACTGGGACTTATTGTTGTATTTTGATTGGAAGAATCAATGTGTAAAATTGGGTTGTGTGACCAAAATTTCTGCAGATTTGTGGAGGTGAAAACTTGTTGGATATCAAGTTTAGATTTTTAATATGGATTTTGTTAATGAGTGTGTTGTTTTGAACTGTATTCATCCTCTAAAACTTACCACAAATGCTACATTTTAAGGCACTCTAATATTATTAAGGTCGATTGTTACAAAATTATGACATTACAACTCATGTTCATCTTCTACGCGGAAGATCTGAAGATGGAAATCTTTGGAATATTCTGAACAATTTATGGCTCCTACAGTCTACGTAAATAAGGAGCTACACAGCAGCTACAAAATGAAAGTTCGATAGATAGAATATAAAATAATAAAGAATTAACTCTACTTTTTTAGTACTCTTGAATTTGGTATCGTCTCGACTTCCACATTTGGCCTCACAATATTTAAAGACAACCAAAACTCAAAAATTAGAAAATTTCATGTTTCCAAACTCTTTACTTCTTTCATCATCTTACCAAGCCCAACTCACAAAACATGAACATATAATAAATAATTAAGTAACTACAATCTGGACAATTTCAAACACCTAAGTACCTAACTGTTACTACAACTATTCTTCAGGTTGCTTTCTTAAATCTCACATGAAATACAGGAGAAACTGAGTTCTAATTCTGTGACCTTAATGCTTGTGTGAGCATTGCTTTGATGGATCAGAATACTCATGCGGATACGGATGGCACTGCAGTTTCCCTGATGTGTCTTGCTCATCTAACAATGAAGCCATAAAAAAGATTTTTTTTTAAAAGAAGGCAATAGTCATAATCAACCAGTCAAAGGATACACGTTCCCATTAAAATCAAAGATTTAAACCAACCTTCCAGGATCGGAAATCGTAGCCATTTGCAGCAAGGATACCATCTTCCTCTTTGCACAAAGCATAACTGGATTTGGCCACTGCCACTGTGTAATAACCTTAAAACTCAGAATAGCATTTGGATAAAACTGACAGACCCGTGTAACCAAAAGAGCCCAGTTCAATCCACCAAGAAATCCAGTCACCTGAGGATGATTTTGGCTAACATGTCACATTGTCAACAAAAAAAATAAAAAAAAAAAAAGAACCACGCAGGTAACAAGAATAATTATTCATGTACTTACATAGTTACATATGAATAAAAGCCACGCTTTTTGGCCCGATGCTTTAAACAACAAAGTGTTGTACGAAAATGCTGAAAACGATTGTAAAAAATGGAGATAAAAGTTATTTATGGGCTGTTTTTTAAAACAGAAAAGGGGAAAATGAAGATAGTATTAATTAGCCCATAAATCATGAGTTATTGGTCAAAATATTTAATTATTTGAAAAATCATACTCTTTTTGAAAAATTACATATAAAGTTCCAATCAGATTAACCCTAGTTGGTACCTCACCACCCGGTTAGTGGTTGTAGCGATTTCTACAACACTGGTTAAAATGATTAGGTATTAATGGTAATGTTTAGTCAAAATATTTATAATCACAAAAATCACAAAAGCTTACATCTGGGACAACCAAAAGTGCTCGTTGTATTGAATGATCCGGGTGGTTGCTTTCTATTATAATGCATAAAGATCAGTAGATATTCCACCAAATTTGAATTTCATGACTGGAACATTAGCATCTGGAACCGATTAAGTTCTGTAACTTCCTCCAGTTAACATGCCATGCAAAACAAAGAAATCCTCCTGATTAATTAAAAATAACTAGAATGAGCCAGGTTATACATGGAAACTTTTGCTTAATTTTCTAATAAATTATAACTTATATCTCGATTCACATACGAAGGCACCACTAGGGATGGCAATGGGCCGGGTTTGGGACGAGTTTGAGTAATCCCAGTCCCATACCCGTTTATAAAAGTATGTCCCATACCCGTCCCAAATCCCATCAGGTATCTATCGGATATTTACTCGTCGGGTATCGGGTATCCCGGCGGGGTTTTGGTATCCCGGCGGGTTTAGCTAAATATATTCGTTGAGAATAACTGGCTGTCTGGTATCGGGTAACTAATAATAAATTTATTTTTTTATAACAAAAAACTATACGTTAAATATGCCAAGAATAAGCTATTAATATATCAAATAACATGAAATTTCAAAATGTTATAAATTGATTATCATTGTTCAAGATAAACCAAAAAATAGCAATTATTAACAAAATGGTTCAAAAAATTTTTGTAGTTGCCACAAAAAAAGAAACAAATTATATGAACAATTTCTAAAGTTCAAAAGGATTAAAAAAGAAACAAATTCTATTAATTCAAATGTATATAAATGGTATTTATAATCGTGTACACGGGACGAGTAAACGGGTATATATAATCGGGCCGGGTAAACGGGTATATGAACAAATCCCAAGCCCGTCCCATACCCGCGAAAATTTTTAAAATTAATCTCATACCGGCCCAATACCCATCGGGGTTGGGAATACCCGTCCCATATGTAGTGGGTTTCGGGTAAACCCGTCGGGCTCGGGTTTTTTTGCCATCCCTAGGCACCACACACAACTAAACAAGGTGTCAATGTCTGCCCCAGGACAATAAACCTCCACCAAAGTTTGAGATTACACAATCGATTATTGAAAATGCACTGCTATTCTTTACTATAACTTACCCCAACCTGATATGAACAAAAGTACATACATCAGAATTTGCATCTTCAACCATCTGATCAATGTAACAGCATTTGCACCCAATCAACTACAATCTACAGATAAACATAACTTGCAAAGATAAAGATTAAAGTCATAAATAAAGAACATTAAATTACTAGTTTTAACATGCTATGTGTTAGCAATATATGAGTTTCACTTAAAATCTTTCAAGTCTAAGAAAATTCCCTTAGCAATTTATGAGTTTCATTATTACTTAATTTTCAGTCCCCGCGATGGTGGCTTGGTGGTAAGGGGTGGGATTTTATAATGAATGTTCAAAGCCCGGCACCACCCAATTTTTCCTGGGTCACGCGATTAACCATTTATTTATTACTTAATTTTCAACAATCATGATTATACTTGAACTAGATGCCAGAAGGAAATCAAACTTAATTTGGCTATTTATGAATTGTAACCACTTATTTAAGGCAAAATCAATTATCCAAGTAAAGAACACACAATTATAGCAAATGCATATTATAACTGGAATGATTAAGCCTATCAACAAAAAAATATCATAATTAGAACATAATGACAACAATTACTCCCAAAGATCAAGAACTGAATGCAACCACACCTGATTGATTTGACCCCCTTCTTAGCGGCTTCTTCTTTACTCTCGTATAGTCTAGCATCAACCAAGAACTTCAATGATAAGAACAAGAAGAATACAGAGAGAATTAGCTAAGCTCAATCAAAGTCTGAGCTGATCTGTTATTCAATTAACGGTTTATAACCGAATACAACTAATCAATTACAACAGACCCCTCAACATTTACAATATACAATTCCATTCCTCACTTATTCCTCTTCAACATATCAATACCCTCTCCTTTAACAATGTTTTTGACCTCAAAAACAGTTGACAACAAAGACAATTAAACAACAAAATTAGGAAAACGAATCTTCAAGTCTTCTAAAATTTCCCAAATTGCTTCTATAATGGGTACATTCTTCCATTGAACTAAAGCCTCTGCAGAAGCTCTATGCCCCCGACGAACACATAAATCTTGGACCCTTAGGAATAGGAATAGACTGAGACACATCACCTCTAGCTAACTTGAGCAGTGAAACGTGAAAGACGGGATGAACCTGAACATCATTTGGTAAGTCCAGTTTATAAGCAACTTTCCCTATTTTCTCCACAACTAAAAATGGACCATAAAACTTAGGCCCCAATTTATTAAAATGTGAATCCCTTAATGTTGACTGCCCATACGGATGCAATTTAACATATACACTATTCCCCACTTGAAATTTTCGTTCACTACGTGATTTATCTGCAGCTTGTTTCATTCGATTTTGTGCTCTAAATAAAGAAAACCTCAATAACTTGATGGTTTCTTCTCTGTCACACATCACTTGATCTACTGCAACTACCTGAACATCCTTAGGAATGTATGGAACAAAAATAGGAGGAGGATAACCATATAAAGCTTGAAAAGGTGTAATACCCAAAGAAGTATGAAAACTAGTATTATACCAAAAATTCAGCCAATGATAGTCATCTAGCCCAATTACTCAGTTTATCCATCACCATACATCTTAAGTATGACTCCAAGCATCTGTTACAACCTCCGTTTGACCATCAGTCTGAGGATGGTGAGCTGTAGACATAGCCAATTGAATTCCTTGCAATGCTGTAAATTCTTTCCAAAATTGGCTAATGAAAATAGGGTCATGATTTGAAACAATTGTATCTGGCCACCCATGCAGTTTAAAAACATTATCTAAAAACAATTGAGCAATAACAGATGCTGAATATGGGTGGGCCAAGCAATGAAATGGCCATACTTGGTAAGCCTATCAACTACCACCATAATAGCATCCTTACCTTGTGACTTAGGCAAGCCACCAATAAAATCCATAGAAATGTCCGAAAAAACTTGAGTAGGAATAGGGAGAGGCTGTAACAGCCCTGGAGAAGTACTTGTTTCATATTTGGCTTTTGACAAACAACACAATTTCTAATATAAGAACGAATCCTTTGTATGGTTCCATGCACCCCATAATGACCCCCAATATTACTAGCATGACATAAAGAAATAATATCCATTTGAAGTTGCAAATCAGATCCCACCACTACTTTTCCTTTTTTCAAAAATACCTCTCCATTCCATGAATATTTTTTATGCAACTTCCCAGCTTTCAAATCCAACAGAATAGTTTTCAATTTATCATCTGTGTTCCAAGAATCTTAGACCCTGTTCCAAATGATCGGGTCAAAAGTACGTAAGGTCAGGTTCAATAAAGCTGGGGGTTGAACCCTCGACAAAGCATCTGCTACCTTATTCCCATAGCCTTGTTTATACAAAAATCTCAAAATCATATCCCATTAATTTCGTAAGCCAAATCTGTTGTAAGGGTGTTGTAATCTTTTGATCCAATAAATGCTTTAAACCCTTTTGATCAGTTCTGGTTATAAAATGACCAGCAGCTAAATAATGATGCTAATATCTTACAGGAGAGATTATGGCCAACAATTCTCGTTCATACACTGATAAAGCCTGCTGCCTTGCTGAAAGATCTTTACTAATAAATGTTATAGGATGCCCCCTTGTAATAACACTGCCCCAATTCCTTTACCCGAAGCATCAGTTCCAAAACAAATGTTTTAGAAAAATCAGGTAAACGCTAGAACTGGTGGAGAAACCATTGCTTGCTTCAAAAATGTGAAAGCTTGAGTAGCTTTCTCATCCCACACAAACGAATCTTTTCTCAACAAATCTGTTAAAGGTTTTGCAATTACCCCATAAGATTTAATAAATCTTCTGTAGTAGCCCGTAAGACCCAAGAATCCCCTCAATTGTTTAACATCTAAAGGGATTGGCCATTCTTGTATAGCAGCTAGCTTCTTAGAGTCAGTTTGAACTCCTTTATTCGAAATTACATGGCCCAAATACCCTACTGAATTACCCCCAAATGTCATTTAGACTGTCTTGCAAATAGCTGCTGCCCCCTCAGCCTTTCTAAAACTAATTTCAGATGATTTATGTGTAATTCCCAAGATTCACTATACACCAAAATATCATCGAAATTCGAAAAAGACTAGTACAAATTTCCTCAAAAATTTTTAAAAGTATTATTCATAAGTGCTTGAAATGTGGCTGGAGCATTAGTGAGGCCAAATAGCATCACTACAAATTCAGATAGCCCCTCATGAGTTCTAAAAGCTGTCTTCTTAATATCCTCTTCCTTCATACGGATCTGATGATAACCAGATCTTAAATCCAGTTTTGAAAAGACCACAACTCTGCCCAGTTCCTCAAATAACTCCTCCACCAAGGAATAGGATAGCTATTTTTTATAGTAGCATCATTTAACTTCCTGTAATCTATACAAAATCTCCAAGACCCATCTTTCTTCTTCACTAAAAATACTGGTGCAGCAAAGGAACTTGTGCTACCCCTTACCACCCCCGTATCAATCAATTCTCTAGTCAACTTTTCTATAATATCCTTTTGAGCATAAGGATATCGATAAGGCTTCAAATTAACTACTTAATTCTCATCCTTTAACTGTATGCCATGATCAAACTGCCTTTTTGGAGGTAATGATGAAGGAGTCTCAAAAACATCTTTAAATTCATCAATTAACTCTTGCAACCGATCATTCCAAGAAGAACCTCCAACCTTAGCTTCATGTTGAAATTTCCCATTATCATGTACTAATTGTAGACTATAAAGATGAGCCTCAATTATGTTGCTACCTTGTTTCAACAAATTATGCATTTCATTCGCTGAACATACCAAAATATCATTATTATCTACACCCTTCAACCTACATTGATTTTCTCCAATAGTAAACTGCATTGTTAGGTCCTTAAAATTCCACACAATAGCACCCAAAGTAAGCAACCATTGAATTCCTAAGACCATGTCATAGTTATCTAAAGGTAAAACCAACACATCAGTGGTAAACCACATACTTGCATGTACCACACTGGAAATTGGGACAATAAGCAGCGCATTTAATCATGGATCCATTAGCCACTCCCACCATCATAATCTCAATTTTCTTAAGAGAGCAATTCAATTTAATTGCCAAATCTTTATTCAGAAAATTATGAGTGGCCCTGAATCAATTAAAATTCTTAATTGTTTATTACCAATTGTTCCAATTACCTTCATAGTCGAGAAAGATGCTATTCCTGTCAAAGCATGAATGGAAATTTGCGGCTCCACCCACTCTTGTGATTGTAACCCATCATCAGTTTGCTCTTCATCCTCATCACCCCCTTGAATTTCCAAAACAAATAATTGCTTATTGGCACACTTATGTCCTGGAGTGAACTTTTCAGGAAACCAAAAGCATTCTCCTCGAGCTCTTTTGCCATCAATCTCTTTACTTGACAATTTCTTTGTAGCTAGTAACTTCTTATGTATCGGAGGAGTAGGTAACAGCGGAAGATGAGTGACATTTGCAGGAGATTAAACAGAAGTAATAGATTTATTAACAAACGAACTGTTACTTCCATTATTTCTACCAGAAGATGATACTGATAGTGATTTGTTGGTAGCATCTTGAATCTTGGCCAAATAGAAAGCTTCCCTCAATGTCTTCGGTTGAAACATCTTTACAGGACCCCCAATTATCGGGTTAACCGCTTTGAGAAATATACTTACCGCATAAGCTTCAGAAATTGAAACTTTAAGCAAGCAAGCATCAAATTGTTGGCAAAATTATTCTAAAGATCCCGTCTAAGATAATGAAGCAAGAACTCCCATTGCATCTTCAAATAATGTTGTCGAAAATCTTGCTACAATAGCTTCAGAATATGCCTTCCATGAAATCTCAGCAATCGGAACTCCTTTCGTCTTCATAAATGACCGGTGCCATTTAGCCGCATTACCTTCTAAATGAATGGCCGCATAACGAACCTTGGAATTATCGGACGTATCATCAACACTAAAGAAGTGTTCACACTGATAAATCCAATCATCCACCTCATTGCCATCAAACTTAGGAAAGTCAATTTTCCCAATCCGATGCAATCGCTCATTCCTATTGAACCCTAAATTGTTACTGGATCTTTCTCATCTCCATTCACAATATTACTCGAATTATGATTCAATTTGGACAGAATAGCTTGCACATTTGCATTAAGATTAGCAAATGTCTGTTCCAATTTCTGCATAAATGCATCGACCTTCAGAAGTGTAACTGCATGCTCGTCAATCGTCTTCTCCAAATCGGTTCTACTACGAGTAGTCATCGCATCAATTGCCTTTGAACAGTCTCCGGTGAATCAACCAAATCAAGAGCTGCCAAGGAACGGTAGCTCTGATACCAATGATAAGAACAAGAAGAATACAGAGAGAATTAGCTAATCTCAATCAAAGTCTGAGCTGATCTGTTATTCAATTAACGGTTTATAACCGAATACAACTAATCAATTACAACAGACCCCTGAACATTTACAATATACAATTCCAGTCCCTCACTTATTCCTCTTCAACATATCATTCAAGAACCCAATAAAATTTCAATTTGTCAAATAAAGAAAACCTAATTTCTTACGGAAACATAATCAGCACAAAATAAACAAATTAATTAATAGAACCCACCTTATTCAACTTCTTGGTTCACAGTAAATCAA